>JBAMHZ010117197.1:0-16055 GCA_037177395.1 Alpinia galanga | reverse complement strand
AAAGGACGAGCGGGATAAGCGAAGGGCTTCGCATCAAGGGTAACTCTCCTAGCATGTAGATCTAGAGTAGATCTAGGATTTTGCTTGTAGATCTAGAGTAGATCAGTAATTATAAACATGTTCTCATTTTATATCTTTGCACGGATCCTTAGCTAGGGGATTTCGGGGTTTCCGCAATGCAAAAAGCGGTTTTTGCGGCCCGAAAAATCCCTACAACTTAGACATGGATACTACTGTTTGCATTATTTTGTTTGGCAGGTACTTATTCGAAAAGAAAGTTTCAACTCTTAACGCCCCCTGTGCCATCAACCGTGCCCGTACCAAACTCCAAGAAGATTTGCCATCAAAACAGCCATCAACACACTCATGTCCACCCAACACCCCCATGTTACTTGACACACCCATGGGGTGTTACTCAACACCCCCATGTCTCTATCCAACACCCCCATGCCAACCAACGACACACCCATGTTGATAGCCGACACCCCCACCCCCATGCCAACCAACAACACCCCCATGTCTCCCCTTTGAGAAATTTTCCATCTCCCGACACACCCATGTTAACTCCAACACACCCATGTTAATCCCCGACACACCCATATCCAACAACACACCCAGGGTGTGTTGAGAAGTCTCCACAAAGGCATGGCCTTATTCAACTAACACGCCCAAGCCTAGAAGCCGGCATGCCCCTGCTACCTCAACATGCCCACTCCCGGGGTAGACACGCCTGTGCCACTCCTAGGCACAGCCATGTCGGGCACGAGGTAAATTGCGCAGCACACCCCATGCCAATTCAACACTGCTGTGCCGATTCAACCGATCTTTTCAAACCAGCAGCCAGCACACCCATGCCTCAGCTCACCACGCCCGTGTCAAGCTCTGCTTCTCTAGCGACGTGAAACATTCAGAAGAGACATTCTCAATAGCACCGAACATGCCCGTGTCTACATCTAACACTGTCGTGTTGAGTATTTAGGAATGACCAGGCTGCGAGAATTATTCAGAAGACTTGTCTATAAATAAACGTACAGAATGATGAAGCAGGGCATCCGGAGGCTTAGGAATTTGAGGAGCAAGGAGGGAACGATAGCGAGGAGATGGTGACTAGTCTTCGATGTGTAAATTCTCCTTTCTTCTTACTCTTCTAACTATGGAGTAGAATTCTTGTATTCCGGAATTAGGTAGTAGCTCTATGTTTGGATTTGTTTTGAATTATCATAAACTCTTTCTGTAATTGACTCTTTCTTTCGATCTAATTTTATGACTTGAACTTTTATCTTGATATTTTTATCATGAAACTAGACTAGGGTTTTGGATTATTGGCTCGAATAGAAGGGTGGCAGTAAGGCTTGCGGAGTTCTCGTGACAGGGACTCTAAGCATTCAAGGTCTCAGTTTACCCTAATATTCTACCAATTAATCTAAGTCTCTAGAGAATTTGTGGAACGTAAAGGGTTTAATTAGATTTATTTCCAAGAGTAGGAGGAGAATGACTAGCTGTAGGCTTGCGGAGTTCTCGTGACAGGTTCTCTAGGCATTAAAGGTCCTCTAGTTTGTTCTTCTACGAAAAGGGAGAAGAGTCTAGTTAAGCACACCAACGTACCCCAGACCAGGGATCATTGGGATATTAAGGTACGAGTTCTTCGAGAGAAGATCATTTGCATTATAGGGGACTGTCGAATCAAACCAATCGTAGTAGTGAACCTGAAATCCTGGAATCTCTTTAGAAAGACAAACTCAACGTTTCTTCGTTTTTCCATTCGAGCATTACCATTTGATCTCTAGACACCCTACAAATTGCATTGAACCTAGTACTCGATAAAGTCTCTGTGGAATCGATATTTTATTACTTGACGACATAGCCGTGCACTTGCGGTCAACGCTCACATCAGTAATCTATCAGTTTTTTAACATATTCACAATGATAGATCAAACCAACTACCTCACTATCAATACAATTCTGGATCTGAAGGAATAAGCAAGCATCCTCTCTGAGCCATATTTGCTTTGAATCATCTTAAGGAGGATCGTCAGGAAAATGATCATCTTTGTCAATACTTCGTAGATACAGATGAACAGTCTTACTCCAATCCAAATAGTTCGAACCATTTAGCTTATAATCTGTGATTCTAGATATCACAAGCACCACATTCGTCACAATAGAAAACTTATTTTCAGCTATAAGACCTTATCCCAAATAAAGTCAAATGAGAGAAGGATTTGACAAGTACATGCAAACCCATGTGCGTGAGAAGGAATACCAAACTAATATCAGCGTCGACTGCTGTCACATGGAGGCTCACCAGTGGTGTAGGAAACCATGTCTAGGGAGAACACACGACATCCAGAAAATCAATATGATGGTAGCTACTCAGTCATGGGACGATGCGACCTGTAGTCGCGCATAGGTGCTGCTCACATTGAGGAAAGCAAGGTTAGAGGCGATGATGGAGAGGCTGAGATCAACGAAGAGGTTGTCTAAACTACTAGTGAAATCTACAAAATCTTCAACAAAGGGTCTAGAAGAAAGATATCGACGAAGAGGACAAGGAAGGCATCTAGGGTTAGGTCACCATAATGTGCCTTGTCGTGATCGAGGGCGCCAAGGACGAACCTGAAGAAGGCTAGGTCGTAGGGGTCGGGATTCGGCAAGCATCGGGGTCAAACGCGCGTAGTGACTTTGCGGCAAGAAGCAATGTCGTCGCACGTATGTAAGGAGCGTCATCTCACGTATGTGAGAGGAAGAAGAGGCGGAGATGGAACCCTAATTTCAAATTGGTTCTAATACCATGTTACTCGAGATAAAAAGAATTTTATATATCTTTATAGAAGATAAGGTATATTTATATACAAACTAGGAATCTATCTTAGGAAAGAATCCAACTAAGGCAAGTATAATCCGGCTAATTGACAACTAGCTAATTGACAGATATATTAACTATTATATATAGATAATATAATTCAAGTGCATACATTTGACAAAAACAACACATGTATCATCAAACAATTATTACTTTTTTTATTTTTGTGTTAAGCAAGAAAATTCTTAATTAAGTGAACCTCATGCATTCCCCTCTAGCCAAATTCAAGTCTTATCTTACCTAGCTATCCAATCCTAGCAAGTGATGAAGCAAGGCTCAGATTTATTTGAACTAACATTCAACGGAGATGGCAATATAAGAGGAACAATGCCCAACAAGACCATCATTCTTTGGCGACATCAATTTCACTCAGTGAAAGTAGCACATATAGTATTATCTTGTAGCCAACTTTGAAATATGGATGGTTGTCACGGAAGGCTTTGAAGTTTCGATCAACAAAAATGATGATGAAATCAATATAGAACGGAGGAGTGGATAGTCAAGAAGAAATTTCAAGCCAATGTCAAGGCAATTAACACATTCCAATATGACATCCCAGAAGGAATTTAACAAACTGAGGAGGTTCAGAAATGCAAAAGAATTATGGGAAAAGATAATTGTGTTACACGAAGGGAATCAAGAATCAAAAATATTCAAGAGGAACCTACTAACGAGCCAACTATAAATCTTCACAATAAAAGATAGAGAGACCATGAATCAAATACATGAAGATTTAAAGAAATTCATAATAAAATCATAACACTTGGTGAAGAAGTGAACAACCACTATTTGGTTTGACACGCCTTGAAAGCATTTCCTTGAATACCTCTTTGGGCCTCAATGATGGATGCCTAACAAGGAATCAAGACACCTAAAGTCAATTCCCTTAGAAGAATAGTTTCATCAATGGAGCTGCATGAGGAACCAAATCGCAATATCAAAGTAAATAAGGGAAAAGAAGTAGCATTTGTGGCTCATAAAGAAGAAATGAGGAGAATTCAACATCATCACAATCATCCTCATATTCCAAAAGTGATAAAGAAAAGCAAGTAACATACATTGTGAGGAGAATTATGAGAATTAAAATTTGAGCTCAAATGACATAAGGAAGATACTTAAGGCAAAGAGAAAAAAAAAAGAGAAGTATAGGATAATAAAGTGTTTTAATTGCAATGAAGAAGGGTATTTAATGTTGGTACAATCAGTCTCTCAGTCCCTAAGAGATTTGGCTTAAAGGAAGACTATCGATATGCAATTAGCAAATCAATTGGTAAAAATTTAAGTTAGACTTAATATATAAATTCTAATTTGTGCAGATACAAGAACTTGGCAAGAATTGCAGTTGCAGTTGTGAAAAGGTACAAATTAAGGCTTGTTAAGAAAAAGTCTACCGGGGATTGGTAGGACTTTGTGCAAATGAAGAAAAGTCCAATAGGAGTTTGCAGAAGTCTTGGCAGAGTGAAGTCCCGAAGGAGTGAACTGATGGCAAATAAATGTCCAACAGGATCTTAATGAATAAAGTCTCAAATGAGTGAATTCTGGGTAGCTAGAAGTCCAAGTGGTTCTTGGTAG
This sequence comes from Alpinia galanga, assembly GCA_037177395.1. Classification (NCBI taxonomy): domain Eukaryota; kingdom Viridiplantae; phylum Streptophyta; class Magnoliopsida; order Zingiberales; family Zingiberaceae; genus Alpinia; species Alpinia galanga. Next base: position 11,620 of record JBAMHZ010117197.1, on the reverse strand, counting down.
ATGAAAAGTCCTAGAGGAGGAACACCTACAAATTTGACAAATATCGAAGGTGATCTATATGTCTAAAGAAGTGTTGGATAGATAGCTCAAGTGACTTAGCTCGAATAGGACTCAAAGGTAGAACTCTAAGGGGTGGAGGGTTGTCGAGGAAGAGGGTTGTCAAGGAAGACTCCAAGGATGGAGCATCATAAAAATTAAGACATATGAGAGAGAGAGACAATACAACGTCATTTGTGGCATTTGGAGTAAAAGCATTCTATTTGGGCATGTACTTGACAAGAAAATAGGTTTTCTAAATCAAAGTTGACGAAAAAACACAAGGTAAAGTAGGTTCAACCAACTGAAACGTTTCCTAATTGACTAATTAGCTAAGTTAACTTTGAAGTTGACTGTTGGTGAGCTGCTCATGAACAAAAGGTTTCTATATTGGCTTAAGTCGACTAAATGGCAGCCCAAATCGACTGAAGTTGCCTAAGTTCACTTTCTAGTCAACTACTTATGTGGTTTGAATTTGAATTGATATGAATCGTTAGACTTTGTTTGTGCAAGATAAGATGGCTATGGATATGAGTTGGCAGAAGACACTAGAGTCAATAAGAATTACATCGACGAAAAGGCTAGAGGATTATCTATGTGAGTCGAATAATGATCGAAGGAGTCAAAAGAATCTTCTACAATAACCTTGTCAAGTTAAATAGTTGAAGATTGTCATCAAATATTCCAGAAAAGTTGACATGCTATGGTTTCTTCCCTTTGTTTCAAGCAAATCCATGGTTCCTTTTCTTGATGTCAATGCTAGCTTTGCATAGAAAATGTTTTTCAATGCATAAACTAAACAAGTAAAAAAATAGAGCGAATATCGGCTTAACTCAGTATTTGTAGTTTTGCACAGATATTTTTGCTAACCAAGTAACCCAACTGATTGAGTAGAAACAGTATCAGGCTTGGTAGTATGATTTTTACACATAAAGGAGTCTCCTAACCAAATTCAAATGACGGAGCTATAGTGTGCAACAATCATCCATAAAATATTCATACAATTTGTTTGTAATACTTAAACTTTCATTCATAAATGTGTATATAGGACTTGTAGGTCAGAGTAGTTTATGTTTAGCTACTTCTCTGATTGCTACAAGTTATTTCTTTGGATCAATCTAATCTATTCTTTAAAGCCTCAAGCTGATCCAATACCACAACTAAGCATATATAGTTCACCATATTCCCAACTTTCCACCATTTATTCGCCAATAACTGCGTAAAACTATTCTTCTTTCCTGTAAACCATTAGCAGTTTTCAGTAGCTGAAATAAGGCAGCAATTGACATAAGGAAGACTTTATTGATTACAGAGTCATGCGTCAAAGCAGCTTCCAATTCTAAAATTCAATTTTTAGTCTTAGCTATTTCTACGGCTACTCATTTGTTTAATTTTCGTATGAAGTATTAGTATACAACTTTATCTTGAGCATTGTTTTTGTCATAGGTAACAACCAAAACTAAGCCTCACCCAATGGCTAGGAACACTCACTCTCAGTGTCAAACACGTTGGCTTGTCCTTCATTCCAGTCGAATTATGTCATTGAGATGTTACGCATTCATAGGATACAAAGTATTACACACAAAGTAATAAGCCAGATGAGAGTAATTGGATTACAAAAAGACACGACTAAAACACTATTTAACTATACATAAGGTCTCAAAGCAACAAATAAAATACATCTCATAATCATCAAAAGGAAAGTGCAAAAAAAAGAAAAAACAATAAAATGACAGAAAATTAACTCTAGAAAGATGCAAACACAAACTCTAGCGGCAGCAATATCTAAAAGTAGCAAATATAGTAGTGAGCCTAACAACCTGACTCAACATTCCTATCACCCACCTCAGGCTCCTTAGGAGGCAAGTAAAAGATGTCAACAAAATTGTTAGGAGAGTCAAACAAGAAGTAAAATCAAAAGAAACGCAAAAGAAAAATAGAAAGTCCAATGCAAATGCATCAGAAGGTACTGAGTTAATCCAATCAATATAACAATGAAAGATCCAACCCATATATCATACATCATGTACGTCTCATGCTCAATTCAAGTGACTCATTGCCATTGACATAAGAAGGGGGCAACACCCCTATTGAACCAAGAGGGGTCTCTCCATCACAAGGTTACCATTAAGTTAATATGATCCTAGTTAAGCATCAATGACCCTATCTATCACACAACTTATGTAACTAAGAAGTCACATGATATCGCATAAGATCACCAACATTATCATCAGCATGAACATTCACGCACCCTATAATAACATAAAGTCACATGAATTCCAATTAGACATCGATGGACCAAATTGTTGTGCACCCTATAATATCCTTAAAATCACATGATCTCTGTTATGCATCAACAGCATTAACTGTCATGTCCCATCATCAATGCCCATAAGGCACTCCAATCACTAGCTAAAGGCTTCTCAGTGAACCCAAGATCCATGGACCCTCGCATCATACTCTAACCCATTTGTGCTCCAAGTACAACAAAGATACTAAAGGTTCTTCATGTTAGGATAACTGTTCAACATAGGTTATGTTAGTTATTCTTAGAAAGTAACAATGGCAATCACATGAATCATCCTTAACTTTAAATAACAAGCATGCATCATCAATATAAGAAGATGAAGATACTGAACGTTATCACACCAAAAACATATAGAGGATCCAAGATATATATAGGAAGCAATAGATGCAATGAACCAAAAAGTAAAGAGGTCTCCATCGAGTTAGGATCTCAACAGAGCCTCTATGAGTCATTAATCTGAACGTAAAGTCCTCACACTAGGATTTAATCAAGAGGGATCAATCACAACGTTGGTTTACGCACACTCTCTCTCTTTAAATTTATCCTACAAAACACCACTTCTTTACTTTTATAACCTCCGTCCTAGGCTCGCACAACATGTTTATCACACTTACACCCACCATCATCTTTGGGAAACACCTACACCCCCTCAAGGAAACATAGTTAAAGACAATTAAAATTAACATGGCTTTATCTAGCAACACCTCTAACAACAATCCTTCTTTAGATTGGTCTTTCTTTCAACTAATTGTCCCTCAATTGATCTTCTAACCCAAAGGTATTTCCCCTAACAAGGGAGTGAGGATCCCACCTTAAGGATGAGGAACACTCAATCCAATAACATCATCTCTCGCCCTCTAAAACACTGCCATAAAACAAAGCATACGAGTTTTAAGGAAGATACAAAGTTGACGCTAGAAACTCAATTTAAAATAGTTTCTAATGTTGAATACATCAAGCCTAGCCAACCCCACCTAGTGGGATAAAGTTTGGTTGTTGTTGTTGTCGTCGACGTCGTCGAATACATCAAGCCACATGAAGCTTTAATGATTAATGTTGTGCACAAGTGAAGAGAGAGAGAGGAAGGAGGAACCAATCATCTTCCTTCTTCATCAAAAATCCCCTTCCAAAATAAAGCAGCAGCAACTAACCTTTTCCCAAACTGATGACCTTCCAAGTTCAGCAGAAGAAGATGGAACCTGAGGACTGTAGTTTATTTCTTTCAAAAGAGAGAGAGAGAGAGAGAGAGAGAGAGAGATGGATTTCTTTGCAAATAGAAAGAATAAAAATTATACTTAGTTTTACTTAATTAAAAAAAAAGGTATTTAAACATAGATTATTTATATAGTAGGGCATCAAGCCTCATGGCATCCATATAGCTAACCTCACTTAGTAGGATAAAAGATTGGTTGTTGGTTGGTTGATAAAAAAAACAAGGTAGAACAATAGGTGACAAACTAGAACCTAGCAAACAACTCCTGCCCTTTAATAATACAATGGATGCCACAAAATTTATTGAGCTCAAGTTAAATAATAGAACTAGGAAGGGAAAAGTTGGGAGACTTACCCTGCCAGAACTTAGAAGGGTTATGGAAAGATCCATATAGTGTTGAACATGACCCAACTCTTTAACAGGTCCATCTTTAAGTTCACTAATTGCAGAAGTTCGATGAAGATTGCCTGTGTCATTATTTCCAAAACTGTGGACATTGTCTACAATTCTACATTGTTGAACTGAGCACTCACTGGTGCATTAGAATTCTCTGGCTCTGAAGGTATAATAAGATCTCCAGTTAAAAGATCTATAAAATTGTTGATTGTACTTTGTTGAGCTGGAAGAATGTCTTCATTAGGTGATACAGCATGGTGATAGTTTGGGTTGTTCAAAAAGGGATTTGTTGATGCATTCAAGTCAGAGCCATTCTGGAAATAATTACTATGCATTGGTTTTTGTAGGGAAAGTTTGATGTATTGGTCACTTATGCCACAATCAGTGGACATTCTTTCCCATGGAAGAGAAACACCAAGCACCTCAATCTGTAACATGTTCAAATTCAGATGCAAAATGTAATTTAAATAAGAATAAAGGTAACAGGCAAGTAAAAATGGTCATTAAATTATTAAATTATGGTGATGAACAAAGCAATACCAGTAAATATATTATGTGCAAGCCAAGAAACCTAGCCTTTGATTATTTTCAATCGTGAACCTAGTGAGTAGGCACTTCCAATTTTGTTGAAAATTTAAACTTCAGAAATCATTTTACAAACAACTTATACATCAAATGAACCAAGGATGAGAAAAGAACTGTGAAGGATAATCTTGAAGAGACTAGGTTCTTTTATCATATGAGAATTATGGCCATTCAACTACATAAAGCTGGAGAATGCATATCTAATCTCTATATTTATTACAATGTCTATCCACATAACCATATTTCCTCCAATCAAACCAAGCGAACATGATTAGTAGGTAGACAAAGTCTCCAGGATATGACAGCTATTGCTCCTGTTAGGAACCTTAAAAAAAAAAAAAGAATGGGTGTGATCTTAAGATTACAATAATGAATAATGAACATGGGTAGAATGGATGAATTAGGTGACAAAAATTCTACTTTTCCCCATAAAATGATATTAGCCTATCCGTAAAACCTAGGCATTGTTCAATTTCTCTGAAATTGTGTAAAGTTTGAAACAATTTGGACAAATGCCTCCTTTTCAAACACACTACAACACCAACAACTGCAAGCAAGAGATACATCAGCCAAATTGCACTATGCCTGCTCATACACATATGACATAAGCACCTCGGCTTGCATAGGATCACTGCCTCTGCAAGCAAAATCTAGTCGCCACCAGTCTCTACTGGCAGAGATCCTTCTCTCCGCTTTGCATCTGACAGGTATTTGCATCCTCCTGTGTACAGACTACAGTCCCACATCGAACAACGATTACTCAAGCTCATCTTGAGCTTCACCGGCATCCTCACTGTTTCAAAAGTAGTGATCTGATGGTGTAATTTCCTCACTAGAGATTCATTTAGTTTTCTTCCCTCATTTTTATCTTGCTTCTCCTTACAAAAAAAGGCTCTAATAACAACATAACAAGTCCATCCTCAACTTTCTTGAAGCAGAACTACCTTCTGTTTCTTCCTTATCTCCTCTACTTACCGTTAAAAAACAGCAAACGGTGTCCTCTTTCTGCATTACAAATTCTAGCAACCCTATGTTGAGCTTCCTTCTAATAAAAAATATAGAGTTCCTCAACCACAACACTGCATCTTCAATCTACTTCTTTCTTGAACCTTTCAAACTGTATGACTATTACCATGGAGAAGCTTAATGGGAAAAATCTTTCATCAGCTGCAGTGATTTGAGCTTGATTTATGAGCCAAGGTTAGCTAAAACATGTTGCCACTTCTTGCCACTTGCCACTTGGGTTGCAAAGATTCCTGAGTCCACCAGAGTCACATGGAAGTGGATTAGTGTCAATTACTTGCCTATGCCATTGATCCTAGTCTTGTGAGCTGCTATGTGACATGGACATAAGCTAGGAATCTATATACAGATAACATCTGCTGAGAATATGACATAATTGGCAGTCTCTTTCAATTGTGAAAAGGAAACACTAAGATGACCACTAACATCAGTTGATTCAACTTCTAAAGAAATTTGAAAATATCTTCCAAATCATTTTAGATGTTAAAGTCATACAAGATTGCTTAGACAAGGTCCATGCAATTATGTTACTTCTTCACACTCCCCGTCCTAAGTTGGAGTTAATGAAGATTCAAATTCCACCCCCATCAAATATATAAATCCAAATGCTACAAGATTTGCCACATCCTTATCAAACTCTAATTGTAGGGGTGTGATATGAACCAAGTAGAGCTTCATTGTGTTCAAGCTTGTTTATTTACTTATTGATCTTTTTCAAGCGATTAAAAAGTTCATCTAAGTTTGGGTAGAGCTCAAGCTAATTATTGAGCACAACTAGAGATACTACTGTCCTAAACATTGATTTAATAAATCAAATTCATAACATTTTCTGAATTTTAACATATTATAGATAACAAAAGCTATAAAAATTTATAAGTATGTTTATTTTATATATTTCAAAAAAAAATAAGAATTAAAAATCATCATGATCTAGACAAGTTAATAAATAATTTGATTTGCAAATTGTTTAGAAGCCTTGTTTATAAACATTAACAAGCCAAGACTGATAGTGTTTCAATTTATTTATCTGTATATATTTCATACTTTAAACCAACATAAATGAGCTCTTACTGAGCCAAATATTTTAAAACCCTAAAATATTGAGTTTGTTCATGAACATCATGATCATGTAAGACTTAAATCCAATGATAGACCAATAAGATCAACCAATTTAGTTGTCATCTAGAGTATCATATGACAATCAAGGAAGTCGTCAATGAGGGCATGGTGTGGTATGCTAGCGAATTGACAAACTGATGTTTCCACAAATAGTAATATTAAAATTAAATAATTACTAACATTTTACATAAATAATTATAAATAAAAATATAAAAAGGAAAATATAATTATTTGAACCATCTACTGATAACTACAAGAGAACTTATATCAATAAAGAAATAATTCAATTCGTACTGCATGTTATCCAAATAATTGATGTCATCCTTTACTTTTCAAAAATAGGTTTTTCCGTGAAAGAGTTTTTATTCTCTTCCATAATGGGTGTTTAATCTCTTGTATCTTAGACAAGGTAAGTTATTTCTTTGCTATTGAGTGTGTCTTTCTTAGCAACACTCTTCAAAGAACTACCATTGTTATTCTCCAGAGATGATGTGGATTATCTATTGTTGGTGCGACTTTCTATGAGCCAACCACTTCTTTACTCCTTCACCCTCTTTTTTTAAGCTAGTACCGGAGGTGCTGCTTATTCCTATATTTTTTTATCTCTATGTGTAATAGAACCATAGCCTATACCCTAATGAAATGCTTCTACAGTGTGCATCCAAAGGCAAATAACTAAGCAATTTCCAACACTTCCTTGAGACTCTTTTACATTGCTTCCCATTATCCTAGATCATGCCTTTAATTTTTAAGTTTCCACTGCTCTTCCCAAAGGTATTAGAAAGGTTCTATTTTTCACCTACTTTCTCCGTTTATTCTATTTTTCACTATCACTTAAATATTCTACATTTTTATCCCCTTTAGTTTTGCAGCCAGTTCCTACAAGTGTTGCTATCACCCAAGTTTGCATTTTTATCCTCTTTAGGTTCTATGACTTCATCGTAGGCCTTTAAAAACCAGATGGGCAACAAACTATGATCAATGAGATTGAATATTCTCCACTCTAATAATTATTGGGAGCTAGTTTCCCTTTGTCCTGGAAAGTCTATTACATGTTGTAAATAAATACTCAGCAATAAATATCCACTGATATTGTTGTAAACCAGCCAAAAGCTTTCTTTATAGCTAAGGGATACATTGTTATGGATTATTGTGACACTTTCTCTAGCAGACAAGACTATTTTAGTCCAGCTCTCTTTCATTAGCCCCTTCATCAATTTAATATTAAGAACTTCCTCCATGGTGATCTCACTGAGGTTTTACATAAAGTAACCTTAAGAGGAGAGGAAACTACCCTTGTGTGTGACCTATACAATCATTGTTCATGCTGAAGCAATACTTGAGGGCATAATTTGAAAAAGTTAGCTCTACACTTATTCAGTTTGGAAAATCCAATTCATAAAAAATCACTCATATTGTATTTACTTGGACAGAAGATATGAGGCGAGGCAAAGTGACATTAAAATGCACATAAATGATGAACCTTCCTAAGTAATTTTGTGGGCCCAAGTAAATGCAACCTTAGAAATTTTCACCTCGCCTCATTTACAATTAGTTTGCTTAAGTAATTTCTCAAAGCTTCATGTCACAATCATTGTGAGCAATCCTAAAAATTTCAAGTGCCTTTAAAAATACTTTTGAAAAAGATTTTGGATTGAGACCATCTACCTCAAATCTAATGTTCCATAAGACGAAAAAACACAGAGAGATTGATTGTTACTTCATTAGATAGAATCTACAATTAAATGAAACTGCCAACTTGTTTATCAGCTCTAATGATAAGTTAGTACATTGCTAACCAAATCCTTAATGGCACAAGATATCTTTGAAGCAAATTAAGGGGTATGCTAAGGACTTCATCCTAAACAATTTATATTCGAGGATGTAAAGTATAAAGTTACAATCATGAACAACGAACATAGATTGAGGAAACTATTTGGCAATAGAACCCCCAATTTTACCCAAAATAGTTACAATAACACTCAAACCTCAAAGAACCTCAAATATAGCAGAATCACACATGCTATCCTAGTAGCAAAATTGTAACTGTGTACCAAAATCACATCAACCCTTAGTTAAGCCATTTGGCCTGCGTAGATACACACAATGTTAATTACAGTTTCATACTGAGTAAGATCTCATGACATGTTACCTCACAAAGGGAGATTGAACCCACTTTATATGAGGATGATCCCACTTAGACCTTCGCAAGATTGTGTTTAGCGTTGGAACTAGGAACTCACTCACCAACATGCTAAGAAGTGATCCGTTGACCTGAACATTCTCAACCCAAACCACAGCACACCCTTATAATCTAACAAATGAGTTTGGTTCACAACATCATCAACCTCAGGGCCCAACAACAATGATTCAACTAGCTCTAATACAACATCATCATAAGGATGTTTTCCATGACGCCAAGACCCAAAAAAAGACACTAAGAAGCAATAGAATGAAGGAATTATACTTGCCTACTCAACAAGCATAACCTAAAAAATTTGAATGATACCATGATAGGTTCTTAGTAAGCTAAATGACCATAAAGCTGAAATTCATTCATAGATTAGGTTACCAAAGGAACTACACCAAGCAAAGTTCCATAACCAAAGGATTAAAACTCATGCGTTTTTGGTTGGCATAGTTGAAAGCTACCAACTAACCAACACTTGGTGGCAGGGGCAATCTGTAGAAGTGTCTTCCATGTCAACCAAAATGCTATTGCATCAATCTTCTCATTCTATATCTGTGTTAAGAAGACCAAGGTTGCAAAGTTTAAAATTTCGAACCGTATCGAGATTTCAGTCTGCGATCAAAACGATACCGTTTCGATATGGTACCGTATCAATAAATTTCGATAATTTTTAAATATAAAATACATAAATTAAAAATAAAAATTTAAACTTAAATATTAAAAATAAAAAAAATTAATTATGGAAAAAAATTAATTATAATAGTAAAATTAATTTAAATAGGATTAAAAAATAAAATAAATTTTATTAATAATAAAATTATTATTCATAATATATAAATTAATATGATAATTTTATTAAATTTTAATTGATTTGTATAGTTTAAAGTATAGTTTGAGGAATTGATAATTAACCGTATAAGTTATAAATATGCTGAAGAAGAGGAAGAAGACTGCCGAGGAAGAAGCGATAGCGACGCACGAAATTGCATGGATCACGATTGCGATACCGCACGGCGGCAGTGATCACGATCGCACACGCTGGCAGCGATCACGATCGCGATCACACACAATGGCAGCGATCGCGATTGCACGGTGGGATCGTGATCGCGATCCCGAGCCTTATGCCGCAGCATCTCACGCGTTCCGCGCACGTTCCGATGTTGATTCCTCATCGACACAAAAAAAAATCGGCTGTTTCACCCAAATGGCTCGGTATTTAATACCTTACTGGGAAGTTTATTTCTGGGTCTATATCTCTGGCCCAGATTTTATATATGAGCTCATAATCCATCAGAAGACATGGGGTAATTACCTTTCCTCTGTAAGCTGTGGATTTGTATGTGCTGAGATCTATGCATGCCTTTCGGAAGTTGTATATAAGCAAACACTGACATTCATGTTTTCCACCGACCTCTGTACAAGTAGGGAATTGATTTGTGCATGGCAATTTATAATTAAATTCAACTTCATATAATATTGTTATTCCTATTTGTGGATTTGCTTGAAGCCATTTTAATGTTTCTTGTAGCTACATGAACTCTGTCCATACTATATTATCTCCCATTATTTTTATGTATGACATAAGATCTTTAGGTAAGGTGGAGACAGTGTCTTTTATCTTTTTTTATCTCTGTATTATATTCTTCTTGCCGAGTTGCACTATCTTTATAGGTCTTTTTGGCTTGTAACAATGTTGTATGTGCTTTTGTATTTTCCGAAGAAAACTGGGATGATACTTTCTTTCCTTTGATAGACATGCTAATGAAATAGTAGGGTCCAGCTGTCTTTCTGATTGTATCTAAAGTCATACTTAGGTCATTGTATTCACTTTAAGTGTTATTTGTTCGGTCGATCTTTAGGGCCATCTGTACTTTTGTTTTGATGGCATATACGCCTGCCTGTGATCTTGTTGGTATCACAAAGTACTAGCTTGTGGTTTGAAGATGTGTTTTGCTTGTCGTCTATAATGTGTTGGAAGTACTGCATCAAGGCCTTAATTACCTTGATTTTGTAATTGGTTGTTCCTTGTAAGCTTGGCAGATGTCAAATGTTGTCTATGAGGCAATTATGTATGTGATCACAATCCTGTTGTTCCTTAAAATGGAATTGTTCACCTTGACTGTTGTATTGTTATAATTTAATGTCACCAAAAGTTATATATCTTTTGGTTAGTGTAAATCCTTGTAATCCTTGACTGGTTTTCTTAGAGAAATCTATCATTGTAATAACCTGGATAATGTACTAGTATGGAAATTGTTATTGTCTTTTATATGTTCCCAATTTATTTTCAGTCCTTTATTAATTATTGTATTAGTGAACTTGATCCACCTTTTACTACTAAGTGTTTTTTTCTTATCTTGTAGTTGTAAGTTGTATTTGACTATGGCTTCACAATCCGTTCTAATGGTTATTTCTTTTTTATCATAAATGAATAATAAGAAGCATCCAAACAGTATATAACCGCTAATATTTCATAGTCTAGCGATGTTAAATGGCATTTTTCTTTGTATTTACCTAAAGCGTATCTACAAAGTATTTCAGGGGATTTATCTGTGTATTTACAGGGTTTTTTAAGCAAAATTCCTCCCCACCCAATTTCACAACCATCAGTCTCAATGACAAGGTAATCCGAGTCTAATGGTAAAGCTAAGGTAGGTAATGTTTTTACTATTGTTTTTATGTTTTGTACAGTTTCTTTATCCTGTTGGTTGAAAGTTTTTTATCCTTTTGTAGAAGTTTTATCATAGAG
>JBAMHZ010117090.1:0-16056 GCA_037177395.1 Alpinia galanga | reverse complement strand
TGTGAACATTAGCACATACATCCTCCATAGGTTGAAATTAAGGACGTTGCTGAGGATACGAAGGATAAAGATGATATACTAGAGAGTGAATTTTTTGACACTAGGCAGGCATTTCTGAGTCTCTGTCAAGGAAATCACTATCAGTATGATACGCTGCGCCGTGCTAAGCATTCATCAATGATGATCTTATATCACCTCCATAATCCTACTGCACCTGCATTTGTGACCACATGCCATGTTTGCTATCATGATATTGAAGCTGGTCAGGGCTGGCGATGTGAAATTTGTCCAGATTTTGATGTATGCAACGCTTGCTATCTGAAAGGTGGCATTGACCATCCTCATAAGTTGACTAATCATCCGACAAATGCTGAATGTGATGCACAAAACAAAGAAGCTCGAGCAAAGCGAGTTTTGCAGGTACTTTTGGAATTTACTCAAAACCCTATAAGAAAAATGTCTGATATTAGTGAACTCGACTCATTTGCATTCTTGTTTATTGCCAAAATGTGGCAAATGTGGATCATAACAATAATTTCATAGTTATGGGCTGCATATACTTTTCTACTTCTGCAAGTGCTAATAGACTTCGCTATCCTTTTTCAGTGCTTGAAAATGGAAACGGCTATTAGACGGAGATTATGTTTGCGATCCTAAACCTAGTAATATTAGTTTCCACTTGCCAAGGGAATTCTAACCTAGTTTGTTCTTTGAAGGCATACATTAATGCTGCTTATTATTTATGACTATTCATCTATACTCATCAGCATGTTTTCTATATTTACAATAATGCGACAATACTCTTTTAAGTTTTCATCTACTAAAATTTTGCCCATGATTTGTCATTAGTAAATATCATGCTGACTGAATGTCTTATGTTGCAGCTTCGGAAAATGCTTGATCTTTTGGTCCATGCTTCCCAGTGTCGATCTCCCCAGTGCCAATATCCAAACTGCCGAAAAGTTAAAGGCCTTTTTCGTCATGGTTTCCAATGTAAGACACGTGCTTCAGGCGGTTGTGTTTTATGCAAGAGGATGTGGTATCTCCTCCATGTGCATGCGCGTGCATGTAAAGAATCAGCATGCACTGTGCCTCGATGCAGGTATTCACATTACTCAGTATATGTATCATTCTGACTTTTGATGTTTTTATTTCAAGCAAAAAATAATTAAAAAAAAAAACAAAGCAAAACCCTCTTTCTTTTTCCAGAGATCTGAGGGAACACTTTAGAAGATTGCAGCAGCAATCTGATTCCAGGCGTAGGGCTGCAGTGATGGAGATGATGAGACAGCGTGCTGCTGAGGTTGCTGCAAACTCCAGCTAACAAACTGTAGATAGAGGATTTTGTTACCTACTTTATATTTCATTCCATTTCTTGAACACTGCCGTATGGATTAGCAAGTCAGCAGGGTTTTGGCAAATCTGAATCAGATCAATGAAACAATGGCATGATATGATCAGCTTGTACAAAATGGCTTTCCCACCTCACCTGCTGTTATCTGTTGCATGTTCAGTACGGCACTAACATATCCTGCCAACATCCCAAATTTATTGTTCAATCTAAGCTGCTGGAGGTGGTCCTTTGATTTGTCATGCAGCAGCTAACTCATCATCTTCCACGGATGGTGGTTGTATTATAGGTGTTGTAATTTTCACCTTTTCTAGCTCTAAATTAGTCATATTTAGTTCCAAAATTTTGTGCCTAAATTGGAGGGTTTAGAGAAGCATGTGGATGAAGGGATCTTGCACTTGTATGTGCCCGTCCCATTTGTACAAATGTATTGCTACTTGAAAAATGAAATAAGAGGAAATCTCCTTGTCCGCTTTTACACTGTGTTTGGCTTGAAGGTGATAATTCTCCTTGGATTCATAATTAGCAGAAAGTTTGGCAGAGCGAGAATACTTTGTTTCTTGTTTGTTGATATAAAATATTGCAAATACAACTCATGTGATCTGTCCTCGGCTCTATGAGCTTCTACAAAATTATTAATCTGTACCTGATCAAATAAAAATAAATAGTTATAACATGAATCATATCCACCAATTTGAGCCCGTTGTGAACCGATCCCAAATTAAAATTAATTATGATATGAAAATTTTCAAAATACGATTGTCTATCAGTATTTAGTGTAAAGTCAGTATTGGATACAGATTGGCGTTGAAAGACTGTGCTCCAGAGCTACAAGGTCAAGGTATGATAGTATAACTATGAGTCTATTTCTGTCCCCCAGGGCTACAGTATAAGAGATTTGCAGTATTATTGGATCACTACTTTTGTATTTATCCTATTAACCGATGAAAAACTTTCATTCGTCCTAGGATTAATCGCCTGAAGGATTGAATAAACGGTGCTAACCACAAAAAAAAAAAAAAAAAAAAAAACTGAGCCTATTTCAAGTGTGAGCAAGTGCTTTCAACTCTACTTCGGCCAATTTTCACATTGCGGCATTTAAAAGCAAGTTGTGATCCAAATTTAAATTAAAGAAACTTCGAATATTATTTATATAAAGAACTAGTTTTTAATTTTCCTTAATCTCTCACCCAATCCTAATATTATGACAATTATTTTATTATTTTTTTACAACTGGAGGTGGATTTTGTTTCCCTTGAACAATAGTAGGTTAGGCATTGTCATCTATATAAAGAATCTTAATAAATGCTTATTATGCCCTTTATAACTCTCTGGTATTAATTTCATAGTCAAAAGCTTTTAGCAGCCACGAATGATGCAGTCACTGCACCTATATATTTCTTAATCAAAGTTGCCTTTCCAATTAAATGATGCAGTCACTCTGATTTTTTATGCCTCATTACTTGCCTCTAGAAGTGGGAAGAACTCATGCTTTGTTTGCCCTTCCGACGTTTTTAGGAGGTGTTTCTATTATTTTCTTGGCAAATTCGTACTGTTAATACATTTTTTTGCTCTACAAGTGGTGTCTTAAGGATAATCTAGGGTCAATTGTGTATGTAGATAAACTTGTTTCTTATCAATTTGCCTCGCTATTTTGTGAGGCCTGACAGAAGATATAGATAGAAGCCCACCTGAACTATGGGAATTAAGAACTTCAACAACAATGTAAATGCACGTTTTGTGTAAGTTAGCCGAATCTTTCTATCTGAGTTCATTCCACAATTTAAAGGTGAACTTATGGAGCATGAATTTGTGGTCTTCCACCATTGGAAATTACTGGTTCGCCTATGATTGAGATTAGAACACCCAATTATTATTAGAATGGGTGCTTGACAGAAGCAAAAAGAATTTATGAGCTACGGGATGGTAAAATTTCTGCAGATTGTTTATGTATCGCAAGTCATAACAAAAAGGTTGATAAGACAATTCTTCATGGCAACAGCAAAGAACGGAGAAGAGAGGAGGAGGAAATCATGAATAGCAACTGATTCATTGGAAACCGATTTTCAACTTCGAGAGTGAACAAACTTCAGAGATCACACAAAGCATCATTCTTCTCTATTTCTCTATCACAAATCATCAAGAATATAAACCGGGCAACATGGAATGCTACGATTGCAGCAAATATAACTGAGATGTCTCGCCAATAACCAGATCAAATCCGACAAAACTACTTTGGCGAATCGGCAAAATTAAACGATTTAAAGCAAAACGATCACACATGTAAAAAAATAGCCTAGAATTACTCGAGAGGAACCTCTACGTCACCATCGGAGATCTCCTGCTGAAGGTCCTTGGGGTCCTTGCCGTCGACGGTGCAACCTACGGAGATGCAAGTTCCGAGAATCTCCTTGACGGTGCCGTAGAGGTCCTTGGCCATGTATGTAGGGCGCATCACCCTGGCGATCTCGATAACATCGTCCAGTGAAATATTTCCGTTATGCTGGATGTTTTTGGTCTTCTTGAGGTCGCGCTCCGGCTCCTTGAGGGCCTTGATAACGAGGGCGGCGGCGGAGGAGACGACGGCGACTTTGGCCTGGCGATTCTGGACGGTGAGTTTGACGGTGACTCGAAGGCCTTTCCAATCTTTGGCCGTCTCCTTGGCTATGTCCTCTCCGACCTTCTTCGGGGAGAGACCCAAAGGGCCGATCTTTGGCGCGAGAGAGCTGGCTGCCCCGACCTCACCACCGTAACGCGCACGAAGACTTCTACGACCTGGGTCGGGTCGAACTTGGGCGGCATCTCGGCGTCGGCGACGGCGACGACCCGAGGCGGATGAAGCCGGAATCTGTGCCAGTGCATTCATCTTTGGTCTTTCCATTTTATTTAAAAAATTCATACTGATATTTTTTTTAATTAAAAAACATTCTGTTAAAATTATAATAAATGTATCACAACAATAAATTTTACCAAAAAACTATTAACTGTCCATGACTATACATGTTAAATCAGATGTCTGTACATGATAGGTTATCG
The DNA here is from genome assembly GCA_037177395.1 of Alpinia galanga. Lineage (NCBI taxonomy): Eukaryota > Viridiplantae > Streptophyta > Magnoliopsida > Zingiberales > Zingiberaceae > Alpinia > Alpinia galanga. The sequence continues at coordinate 11,669 of JBAMHZ010117090.1, read as the reverse complement.
TATTACTCATCATCTATCACATTGCAACACCAATACGAGGATTAGTATCATTCATAACCTTTTCTCTAATTTATCCTCTCAACATTTTCAAAATTTTCGACCAAAAAATTTTAAATCACCAGATGTATCATACAGACAAATCTTTAGCTAAAGAATTCTTAATGAAAATTTACCAAGATTGATTATGATTCTATGTAATCCATGATAATATAAAAAATTAGATATATGATAAATCACCCTCGTTTCTTTGCTATGATTGCGACAACATTGTAATTGAGAAGATGACCACCAGTGTTCCAGTAAGAATCTTCACGTTACAAGGCGTATGATTAAGTTGTAATCATCAATCACAGCTCAAACAAAAATATCAGTTCTTTGGGCAATTCCTGTAGATATGATATCATCTCAACGCTTAATAAATGCAAAAGAAAATTCCAACAAAAAAAAGAAAAAAAAAAAAGACTTCATCTCAAAGTCTACATCTCATACGACGCAACTTATCCTTGTCTTATTCCCTCGGTGCTCGGAAACAAATACACTATACTGAACAAATAAGAGAGGCAAATAATTCAGATTGATATTCTGGCGCTGAACGGGAAAGTGAAGCCGCAAACTCAGCAGGCCTGATCATTTAGTTGCTGCCTGCGGTAGATAGGACCCGTTCCTGGAGCTGCATTAGAGGAAATGGATGATTATCCCATCAAATAAATATAATTTTTCAAGGCAAAGTTTGGAACAGGGGTAAGAAATAATTCAGTTAAACATGTCATCTATCAGCTGAAGATTTCTGTTAAGCAAATATCAACATTAAAAAGTTACAAACAATGCACGAATGTACAAGTCGTGCTGATGGATGTTATGAAAGATTTTAGTCGACAGTAACATGAATAGTACTCACTACTGCCAACTCCTCCTCATGCTTTGGTATGAATGCAGTGTCTACTTCTCCGTTTTTGAAGTCCTGTGGGTTCAGAAGCATGCACAAGTAGTTAAAAGCCAGAAGTTGAATCAACGTTTGTACTAAAAATATCTTAGGATTTTTTAAATGAAGAAAGTCATTGGGGAGTGGCGAACTATCAAAGTTCTAATACCTCAATTTCAAGAATTAGCTTATGGTAGTCAATAGTTGTAGGAACTCCTGCAAGAGAAAGACAATATTGATGCCACTCATCAGCACGACAAATTAATTAATCCAACTTCATAAACCAGTGAAGTACAACCATGATGATTTTGGAGAGCTGTATCTTCCAAAATTCACATAGACAAAGAAAAGTCTTACAGAACTTTTGGATACAAATATCATATCATTATGATGTTGCCAAAAAATTCAGCAACTCCAATTTTGATATACAAACGGCAAAAGTTCAAAGGTCACCAATCCAGGAGTTTCATGCCTCTCTGGGATGTTAGCCTCTTCTATTTAAAACGCCCCAGACCTTATTTCCAAAAGAAGGATCCAATCTCCCCGCGGCCAAAAACAGATACCAGACCTGTGCCTTATCCAAGCAAAATCTTATTTGGAGCCCATCGGGAGTGGAAATGTATTCTCCAGGGATGTAGCCTGGGTTGGGCCTTTTAAAGGAATGGGCCGTGACTCAGTTAAGGAGGCTGAGACACTCCTATCGAATATCTCTTAAGCCGAGATCCTAAAGGAGGCCTACAACCTCCTAGTCTCAGATATCTATGTCCAAGAACCCTTGGACAAGACCCCTAGGTTGTAACCTCTAGGCTGAGATTCAAGGCTGCCTGAGATCCTTAAGGGGACCTGAGACCTCCACGTCTTGGATATCTATGTCCGAGACTTCTAGGACGAGAGCCCTAGGTCGAAACCCTTAAGCCGAGACCCTTGCAGCCGAGACCTATGGTGTTGAGACCTTTAGGGCAGAGACCTATATGATCGAGACCTCTAGAGATGAGACCTCTATGACTGAGACCTACCGGTTCACTCTGATGTGGCATTGCTGTCACACCCTCCGGGATCACATTACTTAAACTTTCTGCCTACTTTTAATTGATGGGAAATACATACACAAATGAAAGAAATGCTTATAATCCTAAATTTAAACAAGCATACATCAGTTTTGTAAAGATCCTGAAATTGATACCTTAGGAAGAATTTAATAGGAGTGGTACACCTCACCCAAAACCCTAAGGCTATAAATGAACATAATATTTGTCAACATTCATTTAAGTTCATAACAAAACTTATGAATAATTTATAGACAAATTATTTTACAAGCTTATTTAAGAATGATTACCATAACATTTCTTTAGTTTTTAGTTCAAACACAAACAATATAATCCACACGTATATTATATAACTATTTGTATTTATTATTTTTATCTTACATTTAGAGTTTCAATTTATCTATAATATGTTAAAAATAAGTAATAATAAATTTTATTTATTGGATCAATGATTTCATTAAATTATAAAGACAAGCATTGAATTTGATAAAAGCTCAAGCTCAGTAGAGTTTTTAATAACCAAGCTCGAACAAGCTTGATAAGTTAAACAAACAAGCTTTAACACAGTTCCTTTACAACTCTACTGACAAACAAACTATGTATATATACAACCACCACCACTACAGCAACAACAACAATAATAATAAAATAGTGTAACAAAGAACAAAAAGAATGATAGCATCAATTTACATTCGTCAATTATTGGGTGAATTTGAGGCTGACTAACCTGTAATGACAGTGTCATGCAGGGCCCTTTTCATTCTTTCTATTGCTTTCTCCCTGGTTGGTGCCCAAACAATAAGCTGAATTTAAGGAACAAAGAAATGAAAGAAATTCAGAAAGATGTGATGACAGCAATCGGTAGAACTTCTCATCCAAAAGGTTTGAACCTGTCAATATCATGCAAAGCTAATGTGAAGAAAAGAATCAATCAACCAATAACATACCTTTCCAAGTAGGGAATCATAAGTTGGGGGCACCACGTAGACTGGGTAAACATGACTATCCATTCTAGTAAATGGACCTCCAGATGGCAAGTAAGATGTAATCTTACCTAAATTCCAAGAAAATATGTATAGCTAAGCAATCAGCATATGAATGTGCAATGGAGTAACAGGATTACTAAAGATCATATTGGGTGGATAAAAATGATTTTTTTCTGAAGAATCACAATTCAATATCACCATAAAGCAAAAGACAATTTTCCTAAATCACTCAGAAAAATTGCACCCTGCTGTCCACTCAACTTGCTAAGTGCGGCAGAAAGAACTTAGTGATCAAGGAAGATGAGAACGAGATGCATGCTACAACCTGTTGTGTTAGTCCTAACTATTTGAGGCTAGCTATACGGATTTTATCCTGCTGTCCATATAATCCTAATCTAATTTTCTTATTTTATCAAACTATAAATTTATACCGAGTTGCAACCAAACTGTATATTTTAAATTTTACAGTTTTTCATAAATCCACACATTCATCTTAACATTCACTATCTTTTTTATACTAATTGCTTGAAAATCTAAATCACAGAGTATGATTGTATCATAGCCTTATAAATTGGTTTCTTTTTAGCCTAAGGTCACAAGAGGATCTCAAGATTCTGAAAAGGAGATGCTGGAAATCAAAATTGAGATTGCTCTCTATCTCTTGTTACATTCGAAGCATTTGCTGATACATCTAAGAATTAAACACTCAGATATGAGAAAAGAAAATACCAGGCCCTGGACGAAAACCTTTGAAGGCATCTTCCGCATTAATGCGGCATTCAATTGAATGTCCTCTTAGAACAATATCTTCCTGCATATTAAAATATATGAATAATATAATTGACCACCATAAAGTGATTAACTAGACAAAAGATTTACCTGTTTGTATCTCAGCCTCTCTCCAAGAGCTACACGAATCTGTTCCTCAATCAAGTCAGTTGAGGAAATCATTTCTGTGACAGGATGCTCTACCTGGTTTTCACCCAAACACAATTAAAACATATGCACTATGGCAAATAGACTCATAGATTTCAGGAACTACGATAAAAAATAGAGATCTCAGAACCTGTATCCTGGTGTTCATCTCCATAAAGTAGAAAGAGCCTCGTTCATCAAGGAGAAACTCAATAGTGCCAACACCTACATAACCTATAGATGCAGCAGCTGCCACAGCTGCATCACCCATGGCTTTCCGGAGTTGTGGGTTCAAAGCAGGGGATGGAGCTTCCTCTAGAAGCTTCTGATTTCTTCTCTGATAGATCACAGTTGCAAGATAAGAATAAGATAAGTTCGCACTTACCAGAGTATTCCACTGAAACTCCATGTATCAGACACTCTAGAGTCAACATGCAATTTTCGCTGTGAAACTCTTCATATTTCAACTTGGATTTACAAAATTCAAATAAAAAATCCAACTGCTGGTCCACATAATTCTCAGTGTTTTCAACTTCATCCACGAAATGTATGTCCTCCATTATCTTTTTCTATTATTTCTTTCAGTAATATAGTAAAAAAAAAGACTTTCAGAGGGATGAAAGGAGTTCTACTCCCAAATTCTTACAGTGCAGATTTTTGAGTCAAATGAAAACCACATCCTCTAAGAAACTAACTTTATGGTAACAAGGCAAGGACATTCTTCTGTGAAACAAATAGAAAGTCAAACCTCATAGGCTTAACAAAGAATGAAAAGGCTCTCTCTATGAGGAATCGTTCAAACAATATCCTTCACCTTTTTAGCCCATTTGGCAAACACTGATAACTTCTTGTTTATAAATTCATAACTGGATCACAAAAGTAAGAATCTAACAGGATATTTCAAATTTACTGCGCCACAGAAATTTAGGGCACAGATTTCAGGGTAATTTGGCATCCATGCTTTCTTGACTAGAAAGCATAAATGTATAACAAATATAAAAATAACCAGAAATGTTTTCTGAGTTCAACAGATTGGTGGCTGGCTAGATGGAACTCATGTCATTATTGAACAGGTTGTATTGCTATTGTGCCTAGTCTGAATCTGATAGATTGGGTTGGCAAGACGGAACTCATGCCATTATCGAACAGGTTGTATTGCTATTGGCAGCCTAGCATTACAACAAATGCAATCAAGATCCCAGAAGCTTGTTTTTCTAGATCTAGGCTGGTTGTCAGGGCAATTGCAAACTCCTTTTTCATCTAGGCATCAGACTTCTATTGGCGGTGCTTATAAATGTACAACTAATAAAGATTGATATTCCAAAGCAGCAGAAAGATGGCAGCAAAAGTTCAGAAAATTACTTATAAATAGAATAGAATTTGGCAATATCAAACTTTTCAAATCATTGCAAGTTAATGAACAAATACAAATCCTCAAATTAATAGCTCCACAATTTGTTCATATAGCTAAGTCATAAGAGCAGAAGATGAATAAGATATGGATAAATTAACCAATTTGACATTATAAAGTACTGAAACATAGGTACCTGAATACTACAATCACGCTCTCCAAAATGTATGACATTTCCATACTTATCAGCAAGAACCTGAAATGCCACCAAGAAAACAGGTTCTATAGTTGCTGAAAAGTGGAGTAAAAAATTCTACAAGAGGCTGTTGAACATGTAAATTACTAAATTACATACCTTAGTGTAGCCCACACAAGGATATTTAAGAAAGAAAAAAGTAAATAATTTGGAAAGTAAACATACATTATCAAAATTTCCTATACGTGATATTATGATACCCCATTCACAATTCCAAAGCCTATGTAACCATAGAGAAATTTACAGCTATAGGTTACAACATAATATAATATGATGTTGGTGTTTCTAATTAGTTTGCTGGTAATCCATCAGCTTCCAGTAATTATTATTCATTTTTCTCTGCTCTATAACATTACACTTATCAAAATAAATCTGTAAACTCTGTGATTAGGAATGCATTAACACAGAATTTTTCTTAAAATAATTGCTCTAACATAACAAAGCACGAAATTATGGTAGAAGGAAGAAAGACTACAATTGGAGGTTAGCAACAGCCTATGAGAACCTGAAAAGAAAAAATGGGGAAATGTATGCATTGTCTTTCTCCAAAGAGAACATATAAAACATAGTTTGAATTTGCTGATACTTGACAGTTGAATCATATAGATAAGTGAGTTTAGTTTAAGATAACGAGAATGCAATATTTTGCACAAAGTGGAAACAATAACCCCCTGATATTGGCTGAGACATTAGCTAACTTGCCAATGGGTTCTCCCCAGCAACACATACACAGTGTATGAATTTCCAGAGCCTCTGTGTGCCAATCATTCTTTTTTGAAGGGAAAAACACGTTAATGATAACAAGAACTAGGAGATCTTACCTGAAACTCAATGTGCCTTGGATTCTGGATATATTTCTCCAAATAAACTCCATCATTTCCAAATGCAACTTGTGCCTCACTTTTGGCTTGCTACAGACAATTAAAAAAAATGCAGATAAGAATGAAACTTCAGTAAACTCCATGTTCGGGGATTAAGACTCTAAGAACTAACTTAACAAAAGGATGGTGGAATAACCAACTTCTCATGATATTGAAAATAAAGTTTGCTGAAACAATGGAAACCATTTGTGAATGAGTTACAAAATGGAAACACCAATTGATATATGTGATCAATCTGTAAGGTTACATGCCTATACAATTTCAAAAAGGTGCTATTATGACTTTTTCTTACAGTTCACACGATATTCTCAGGATGATAACCACCACACTGTGGTTGGTTTAAACATTGAATTTAAGATGCATCTGTAGATAGCCCCTGATTTATGCAGCATCCAGAACCTTAATCTGCATGAAACTTACTATGCTTGCAATATTTGATCATTGATAAATGTAAGATAAAATTTTCAAAAGTAACCTACTCCAAGATATACCTAGTCTTATGCCTAAATTTTAGATGGAATTAGTTTTATCAATGAACTATAAATATGAGTAGTATTCTATGCATCAATACTACAATATAACATCTCTTAACTAGATATCAGGAAAGAAATCTACCTAGGGGTAGGGTTTTCTTCAATTCCTTGGGAGGGGGCATGAGTTTGTATGCTAATACATGTCCCCCACCTCTATCATCATAAACTTTCTTCTCTCTCTCTCTCTCTAGCATCAAAAATTCAAATTTTCTTCCCCTACCTCTATGATCAACAAAATCCAAACTCTGCTTCCCCATGTGCTTCCTTTCCCTCTCTTCATTGACAAAACTTTAGTTTTCCTTTACCTACATCCATCTTTTTTTCCTTTAATCATAATTTGTAATTCTCTTCAATCCACACAGCCACATAGGACCTCTCTCATTCCTGCCCTATACAAGTTGACTGCTTTTGTCCCCCTTCCATCAAGTAGAGAAGACCATCACCCTCTGAAAAAAAAACTTTTTTCCAACACATGCCACTTCCTTAGCAACTATTGGAAGGACCTCTACAAGTGGTACAAAGCTCATAGATGCCCTGGGTTGTAATTACAGAATATTCTCAGCACCTCTACAAGTGGCACAACCCATATGCAACTCAGTGGAATATTCTCAGCACCTCCAGGAAACACGATCTCAACAACCATGGTCAAGACACCAAAGGAGAGACATTGGGAGGAAAGGTCCATGCTCCAATACCACCAAGATTCCTTCCAAATCCATCTTTGTTCCTGTAGCTGCCACTTCTGCTCCACATGCAAGGCCAGACAATTCAGACATTATCTCCTCATTAGGGATGACTCCAACTACACTAGCATCTCCTGCTTCAAGAGCTCCTCTGCTCTTCTTCCCACCTTGCCTTCTTCCCAAAATTTCCCTCTATCATCTACCAACCCTCACTCCAACAACCCCAACAAATCCATCACTTGGAAATTTTAAATTGGGTTTGACTAGAGTAACCCAAACAAGTAGCAGCAAAAATTGAAAAAGAAAAAAAGAAGTGGTTGGTATTAGAAAGAAGAAATGGAAAACAATAATAAGAGTGTTATAATGAAAGGACAATTGATTCCAAAGACAAAAGGGACCTAACCACTTGAAAAAAAATGTCAATGATAAGTCAAAAGAGTGAGAGAAACATTTAAAATTTATGGTGAGAGATCTAAGGTATTTATTTTTCACAATCTCATTGACAATTTTCCTTTTATTTTTCCTCCTCTTTGTCCGAACTACTAATTTCTATCTCATGAAAAAATGTGGAACCACCACATTAGCGGCCCTCCATAGTTGCCCCTAACTTGTGGAGGGGATAAATTCAAGTTGACCAACACAAGGTAGGGGACACTTGAGAGCCCAGGGCAATGAACTCCCTGGGAATCAACCTCCACCCACTACAAACTTATCACGTTTGTGCTGACCAACTAAGTTAGCGCTGGGGGCTGCTAATTTCTATCTCATCATCCTATATTTGGTGTACGATTTAAGATGAGATAAGTTGTACTCTATCATTTCGATCATGAACTCCCTCTCTTGAAATAAAATGGCCGACAATTAAGTATCCTACAAACATTCCTCCCTCTCTGAGTGGATGATTGGAATCCTAATCTCTCTTATTTCTACAACATTTTTTTTCATTGGATGCAATGGCAAAAAGATAGATTAGTAGTATTTGTCTCTTTTCTAATATCCTCTTTCTCTCAAGTAAATATCAAAACATGAATCAGTCTTTCTCCTCTACTGGAGCAAGATTGACATTAGTCTCCTGTCCGATATTAACTTCTCATTTCTAGTGCAGATAAGTATACATCAAAACATGAATCAATATTTCTCATCTATTGGATCAATATCTGCCTTAATCTCTCTCACCCAACGTTAGCTTCTCATTTCAAGTGTAGCTAATGCCATAATGCAACTCTAATCTATCTGTTTCACTCTGTAATCTTTCATAAATTATCAATCATATTCACGAATTTATCAATCACGTGGTGTTTTCAGTTTGAGGGGATATCAAATGATTATATCAAGTCCTAAAAACTGTCACCAAGTTCATCATTCAAAGATCTTTCTTGACAACCATAGTCTAGCTTACAACTTCTATAAGATCAATTCAAAAACTCAAGGCTTCATGCTGCTGCACTCATATTGTGCTTATGTTTTTATCTACATTAATGCCCTAGTCAGTTTTATCTTTGCCCCTTGTAAGACCTTTTCCAGTTCAAGTGAAAAAGTTGACAAAGATTATATATATACTCTAATACGAGGGGAAGTGTAAAACAAAATTCTTAGATGTAGAAGGCAAACATGCCTAATCGTATGTCTAAGAGTCAAATAGAATTAGTGGGATGCAAATTCATTATTTGTACCTATATACATCAGTAAAGCAAAACTTAATCCATCCCAAATATCAACAAGTTAATACAATAAATATTAGGTTGGTTCCCATATGCAATTGGATTCAACATTATATATACTCCGAGTTTATTAATCAATTGGTGTTGTGCAACCACATTGAAGTGCGGCATCTACAGGTTACTTATTGATCACTTTCTGAATTGGTGTTGTGCAAATGCCTTGAATCATGGGATCCATAGGTTATTTGTTACTCACTTCATTCTAGAGCTCTATCATCAGAAAAGCACATTTCGCTGCATCAACTATGATCTGAGACAATTTTACATGATTACTAAATGAGCAATACCGATCATCACAGACAATATTACATGAAAAGGGGATCTATTTGCTCTCAACACTCTGATCAGATCTATTTATGTTCTTTACCATATCTTTCTCGGCCATAAATCGAAGCACAACCTGACTTATACCAATCTTTAGTGAAATGAGGCAGTCCAAATTCTAAAAAACATTGATGGTTTGATGGAGATAGTGTGGTACATTTATAGAGACTGAACTACACCTAGCCTGAATAGCAGGTCAGGAATCAATATTATTTGACTCATCCAGCTCATGGAGTAACAGGTCAGTCGATTAAGATAAGTTATGACTCAAAGACCAATTTTGATCGTTTCAGGTGAAGAACTTGGTTTGCTCCTATATATGCAGGTTTTTAACCCACATCTAAAGTCAAATCAACAGAAGAGGTTAGCTAACAGAAAGTCAAATAGTAGTGCAAATATTGCCGGAACTCTTTCGCCTTGATAAGAGTGATAAGCATGTGTATTGACGAAAGGAGAATAAACACCTGTTAGTTCCTTCTGGGTCCCACATGAAGTGTTAACAACAAATTAAAAGTAGAATAGACATCCAAGCAACAAGGAAATTAACAAGACATTGCAGTCAGGAAAGCAAAGACAAGTCTTGGCAATCTGAGAATGGAAATTTACCAGACCACAAAATAGTACATTTGAGTAAGTTGTAGAGATGCAGCCACAAGCAGAAAGAACCAACCACTTTTAAGTTAATAATTTAGAACCACAAGTTTTTCATAGGGTTGATCATTAAAAGAGGCGTAACTAAAATTAATCGAATACAATTAGCTAGTAACAACAGGCATCCCTCATGAGTCAGGCAGACATGAAGCAGCATAAAAAATATGGCTCGCATAATAACAAGGTCATGACAATGAAATTTATTCAAGCAATCATAAAATGATAAGAAAATCATCTCCATGATTTCAGTTCAGAAGATGGGGGTCTGTTTACTTGAAGGACAGGAATGTGCTCCGTGGAAGAGGGTAGGATCAAGGCACATGGATTAAATTCTGTCATTTACCTCATGGGTGAGCGCAAGTGAGGGGAGATGCAAAGGTCCCTATGGAATAAAATTTGCATCAAATGCTTCTACCACGATGCGGATAGAAGCAACAGAAGGAACAATTAACATCCAAAACTGTTGAGATTACCCTTTCATTTGTCAACTCCCCTTGTGCTCTTAATCTGTTGCTTTCAGTATAACTCACTGATTTCTCAAGCTATTGCTCAAAAGGTATCCCATCAAATTCCTTGATTTTACTCATATAGTTGTTAGACCTTCAATTTCAACTTGGGAAATTGGTTAGAGATCTACCAGGTCATGATCATTGACATCTTCTCCTCCTTTCTAATCACAACGCTAATCTCTGTCATGATCTCATTTAGGAAAACCTCATGTTCATCTGTGAGAGTGAACTGAACCTTGACTCCTTAGGCAATCATGAGCACTCCTCGTTTGATGCTTCGAAGGATGCGGAGGAAGGTGAAGGGTTGGAGAAGGGAAAAGGAGAGCTTTTTGGAAAATTAGTAATTAGGAGGGATTGATGTTAGTGCAATCGGTCCAGGTCACGATTGACTATACTCGAGTTGAGCTCGAGTTGGGTTTTGATGTTTGACAATATGGTTTGACCATATGTGTCAAGTAGAGATTGTTGGAAAGTTCAAGTATGACTTGGCAAAGGAGAAGTCTAACATGGAGTTGATAATGGAAAGTCCAAGTAGTGAGACTTGGCATTAGAGAAGTCCAAGTATGTATACTTGGCAAGGAAAGTCCATCATGGTGTTGGCAAAAGGAAAAGTCCAAGGGTGGAGTCTTGGAAAAGGGAAAGTCCAAGTTGCGATTTGGCAAGGGAAAAGTCCAACATGGGTTAGCAAGAAAAGTCCAAGTTGCGACTTGGAAAGGGAAGTTCAAGAACGCGGTTCTTGGCGGTGGACACCCGATAGCATGACTAAACTGATGGAAGCGCTTGAAGGCTAACGCAAAGGATGACGAGCATGGTCTTGGGGTATCGCTAAGGCATGAGGCTAAGCGAAGTGGCTAGAAGGATGAGGGGTGGTGAAGTCTCAAAGGCATGACC
>JBAMHZ010116877.1:0-16063 GCA_037177395.1 Alpinia galanga | reverse complement strand
TTTGCCGTAGTTTGACGCTGGCTGGCAACCTAACGCAACCCTCCTCCTTTATTCGGGCTTGGGACCGGCCATAATAGGTCATCATGGGCGGAGTTCACCATCACTATTACCATGAATGAGAAAAATGTCTGTCCCAATTCTTTGATGTCAGTCAGCTACATGCATCTTATCCATTGAGTTCCATACAAGGTTATGCCCCTAGTATCATTCAAATCATGTTTTCTTATACTAAAACTGTTTTCTTCAGTAAACCCTCTAGCTCTTACACCTTCCATACAAATGATTCAATTCTTCTAACAATAAGATATATTGGTGCACTTTGAACATGCCCATGCCATCTCAACCAATTTTCACTCATTTTATCTATTGAAGATACTTTTATTGGAGTTGCATTAGCATGTATTCTCACCAAAATATATTATTAAATCACATGTAAGAGCGCTGGATAATAAGACAATCAAACTAGGCAATAGATTTAGATTGCAGGACATCTCAAGTGTAAAGGAAGAAAGATAAACCTGGAATCAGTGGATTCGCGTCTATACATCTCTATGAAAAGTTTCAACTCTTGATTATTATCACTCAAATCTTGAACCTGTATCAGACACAAACAAGCAATAATTAACCATGCAAGTTTAGCAAGTAAATACAATTACAAAGAAAAGGACCAATTCCCTAAATCCTTGCATAATTTGATGGATCAGGAATAATAAGGCAACATATCATGAAGAAATAGGCTATTCAAGAAAAGCATCAGAAGTAACTCTTAGATTGCATTTGAATGGATGGACATATACACCGAAAAATTATAAGGGACATAACATGCATAATTATCCAAAAATTATACAGGCACTTAGATTGAGTGTGACTTTATTAACCCTTCATACTTTTTTGATTCATAGTCTTTCTGTACAAATTTTGATTTAATCCTGTGTTGATTATTGCAATTTAGTAACTACAATTAAGAAAGTTATAACTGATGTGAAATAAAAAATGTGTTTTGTTTTTTTTTTTTTTGTTTCAAGGAGATTGGTCCAAAGATTTACTTCAAACCAAATTTAGACCCTGGTATTCAAACTTATCCCACAGTTTTTTTATACTGTATTTTAGGAAGGGATAACAAACTGCTCTATTAGCAACATAACATCATTCTTTTTTTAAACAAATATTACAGCTAATTTTTTCTTGGTTAGGTGATTCTCATTTTACAAATTACCCTCCAATATTAAGTATATATATCACAACTTGAACCATTCCTTCTCACATTTTCCAGTTAGAATCAAAATCAAAAAGAGATTAGGCGGCGTCACAAATCCAGTTCGTCAATTCTGTCAAGAGCTCATAAAAGTAACTAATTAAAATGCAAACCAATATTAATCTTACAGTTGTATGCAGCTGCTTTATTTCAGAAAGTTGATGAGAAGAATTACTGAATAAAGTTTTAATCTCGTTCTCCTGCAATGAATAACATATCCTTCTTGATAATTTGATGAATATGCAAAAAAAAATAAAAAAAATGAAGGTATTGACATTGATAAGTTGTTACCTTCCTATGCAACATACTAGAAAGAGATTCCACTTCTGCCCTCAGAGAATGAAGATCTACAGTAGCTTCCTTTTTTTGGTCAATTTCATTTTGCATGATCTCCATGCTTTTAGGCAGTGATGCAACAAGTGCCTTGAATTCTTGAATTATCGCCTTCCTACCTGGGAATAACAAACCATATAATGTTCTTTCATACCTAAAATGAATTAAGATCGAGCAACTGGACCAAATACTTGATTCTCTTGTGGCTGCTTCAAGTTTGGTCTCTAGCACAACCCTTTCATCAGCCAATTTCTGCAGAATCTGCTCTAGTTCAGCAATTCTGGCCTCAGAAAGGAAAGAGATTGTCCTATCAACGTCAGCTATCTCATGTTTCAAATTCACCTCCTTTTCCCACCATATGAAGCTGTCTTTTTCAACCTGTAATAAATATGTTACAACAAATCTTAACAGACTAAAAATGTGAAATGGAATACCAGAACTAACCATACAAACTACCGACCAGTTATCACCTGCAATTTCTCAAGTGAAACCCGGCACTGATCCATTTCTTCCTTTGATGTATTCAGGCAGTCACTCAGACACACAAAAGCCTTGGATGATGAAATGTTCTTGAAATCCAACAAAGCATTCTGAAATTTATTATTTCAGAAATACATGAGTCTTAAAATTTACAAACAACATATAATCACAACTGTGGTACTTGAACTTGATGATCAAATACAAAGAAAACCAACCCGCATATCCGCTAGTTTCTTTAGAATCTCAGTTCTTTCTTCATGCAGTCTCTTTATGTCTTCCAACCGGCTTGAAACCAGACCCTGATAAAAATTCAACGACAAATGAAACAATCAATAGGCCTGTTGAGCAATATGCAGATAAGAAACCAAAGATCACTATCTACCATCAGTTCATTGAGGGAAGATTCCATATGTTGCATATCCTTTTCAGCATCCTTCACCTTATCTTCAGCAACTTGTTTGTTTCCAAAATTAGAGAAAAGAAAATATGAATTTTGTGTTGTGCCTTTATGCAACTTCAGCTTTGATATTCTACAATTGCTTTCTTCCAACTCCGCAACTGTACTGGCCAACTCCTCTTCATAAAGGTTTCAATAAGGAACATGTCAACATCAAAAAAGTAAGGGCATGAAGTCAGATGCATACATTTGTGACATTCATCCATAGAGACAAAAAGGCAAATAGGACTGCTCATAAGTTTGTAGGGGTGTCACAGGCAAATTCAACATGAGAAATCCTTTTCCTTTAATTCAAATTCTAAGATGCAAAAAAATTTGGAAGGAACTTCAATACTTTCTAGAATGGTACCTGCTAGTCGTTTGCATTCAGCCTTATTTTTCAAATCTATATCTTGGTGGTTTAGGAGATCATCTGTGACCAATCTATGTTTTAAATGAAGATCATCTACAGCCATGAGAAAGTTCCTGACCTCTACCTCAAGGTCTTGAATAATCTTTAGCAATTTCCTGCTGGGTTCTGCTACAAAGCAAAAAAAGAATTGAAAGAGAAATACATCAAGCACAGCTCTAAAGATCAATCAGAACCACAAAATCACCAAAACACTTAATGGAAGAGGTTGATACCATCTTCAGGTAGAGTTGCAAGACAAGCAGTAGAAAACACCTCATTTACATGCCACACATCATTGAGCAAGCTTATAAGATTCTTCAAGATGCTTTTGGTTGTCAAAGCTTCTGTTCGTCCATCATCTTGGTTAGATGCAGGAGATGCATCCTCCGAACATTCAGTTGCACCTGTTTCCAGGAGTCTCCTGAAGAAATCCTCCTCTATGGGGAAGGATGCTCCACCTGAGAATAATAAATTATGGAAAAGATTTTAGAAAACTTTGAATTTAACTAACAAACAGAGGAAAATCTGGCATTTGAAAAAAAAATTCCCCGCTGAAACTAAAAGGAAAATTTCTACCAAGATTGGTAGCAGAATCACAATTTTTCATTCAGGTAACTGCTAAATTGTGCACAAGAACTCCCAAATAAAAACACATTCCACTCTAAGATGTACCTGCAATTTGAAATCTATATTGAAAGATTACATCTTGCCTAACAAAAAGAAGCAGCAGAACAAATGAATAAACTAAACAAGACACTTAACCAGAGTTTCTTTCAAACAGATATCCACTAAACATAGAACAATCAAAGAGGGAGTTCCACAGGCCAACTACCATAGGAAAGATTCCTAGTCACCAACCGATTCATGTAGCCCAACTCACACAGTTGAGATAAATATGGCTTCATGACGATGACAAATTGAGACTGCAACATTTAGTAAGCAGACCTATAAAATCTCTACAGTGGTCCATATTCATTGGTTAAAAACTCAAAACATATGTTTTTGCATACCTGCTAATAAAACTGTTTTTCTTTTACATTCCTAACTTGTTAGTGAGACTTTCTGTTCATAAAGGTGTTCTTTTACATTCCTAAGTGAGATTTTCTTAATTTTAATCTTTCATGTTTACCTTTCTCGTTTGATGTTTGCCCTTCTCATTTGACTATCTTCCATTAAACAACAACACAATTTTTGCTTTGTAAATAACAAGTTCACAAAGATTGAACCAACAAATAAATTATACAAATTCACATCACATTGATGAACAATATAGAAGTATCTGAGACTCTATTTCTTTGACCATAGATTTCCAAAGAACTAAGCTAAGGTCCAATTTACTAGGAAAGAAATAGTTTAACTGAGTCATGTATGTGTTAAGTGGGTGCCCATCTGACCAAACTGACCCAACAAACCAAAGCTTTAACTCAGTTGGCTAATTCAATATGAAAATACCTGTGTATGTTGTGGCACAAAATGCACAGGAAAAAACTACTATTGTATTTCATAAATATGTGTAAAAAATAACATATAGTTTGAGTGAAAGAAAAAGATTACATATGCTCTTAACAAACACAGTAAACACCAACACAAAAATCAGTTAGTTGAGTGTTGAGTTTGAAGAAATTAGAAGTGAAAAACAGGTGCAACGAAAAAAAAGAGGATATGAACAATGACTCCAAGTGATTAACTTGGACATCCAAAATGAATGCACAAGATAAATTTTTCTATCCTAGAAACAACGTCCTGTTCAATTAGTTCTTCTCCAACACACTTCTAACACAATGATTTCTTGTGATTCAGGAAGCTTAAAGCATATGCAGTGAACAGAATTGCTTTCGTTAAACCTATACATTGCCTAAGTTAACATAATACACATCCAACGAAAATCTCACCATTGGACAAATGAGAGTATTTCAAATGAATAGCACTTGTAGATCCACTTGTTGAGGTAGAAAGTGAGTCCAGGTCACTGAGAAGCTGGTAAAAAAACAACCAAATTATTATCAAATGATTCAAACCAGCATTGTTATTCTGGAACTTTTGTAACCAATCATCTAAAAGAAAGCCTACTAACCCTCTCCCAGTTATTATTGACCAAAAGTAACATGTCTTCATGTGTCTTTTGTTTGTCTTTGATCTGATGAAATTTATTATCAAGAGTAAGATACTCAAATTTCTGAGCTTCTAATTGTTCAGAGAGCTTCTGATTCTTGTATCTCAACACAGCAACATCAAGCTACATAAAATAAATCATTGTGAATAAGTTTAAGAGACAATTCAAAATCCCATGCAGTTCTTACCACCTTGTAATGTTGTAAAAGCCTTACAAGAAAATAAAAAATTTACTTATCTTTTAATATGAAATTAAAGCACAGAGATAGATCAACAAAACAACACATCATTCTACTACCACTATCAAAATAAAAATATAAACATTGGGTCAATAACTAGTTTAATCAAGACCATGTTGTTTCAAACTATATCAGAGTTATGTGTACTTAAAAAAATCCTCAAGGTACATATAATGATCTGCTGCATTTCAAGGCCAAGCAAATGCTTATCAGGCACTTTTTATTATGACATTCAAAAGAAGACCTAGGGATGATATGTGCACATGTATTTGTGAAACTGTAAAACCCTAATGTGTAAGTGGGGGTTGAACTCTGAAGACACCTCTCTTAGCAAGTCAAGCCTATGAATAAATCAAGGTTGTCAATATCGGTATTCATCACAATATTGGACATTCAATTCCTTTAACTGTTGGCAGGTGTCAGATCAATAGGATAAGTAGTATCAGAGTTGGCTGATTCTAATCCAACTTGGCCAATTCATATTAAGATTGGCAGACTTGACAAGCATGGAATAAATGAATACAAATTCATAGAACCCTCATTCTCTTTTCAAGAATTATCAGCTTGAACCTATGGATTTCCACAGGATCAATAATAAATAGCAAAGATCCACCATTTGGTGAGAAAAGTATCATTTCACTGGAGAAATGAGGTCTTAGATGTCTTCAACTTTCCAATTTGTCGAGCTTGCATATATTTGATCATTCTTCGCTATAGTTGTAACTGATACTTCCAAAGACATTACATTGATTTATAACCATGGAATAAATGAACAAGAATTCCGTAGGATCCTCATTCTCTTCTCAGGAATTCTTACCTCAAAACTATTTCCCCTGAATCAATGATTAATAGCAGAGATTCACAGCTGCTTCAAAAAATGGTCATTTCACTCCAGAAATGAGAAGGGGGTTAAATGTCTTCAACTTCCTAATCTGTTTATACTCGCATATATTTTATCCCTCTTTATTAGTTCTAACAGATACTTTCAAGAAATGGAGACTGAGTTGGCAATTGATCAATTATATAAATGACTATCAAATACAACACATAATTAAGAACAAAAAGTTGACACATTTGGCTTACTACAGGCCACAATCTGATGAAAAATAAAAGTGAAGAGAATAATATGGATTAAGTCATTTCCCCTGTGAAAACAGGTTATATAATATTCAATAAATGAACTAATCTACACTTAATTGAAATCTAAAAAAATGGCAAAGAACCATGAAGCGCAGTGATCGCACCTTCTTGTCCTCAGAACGAGGTGAAAAAGGCTGCTTCTTGGTAGCACCAGCGCTAGTGGGAGAAATGGGACCGAAATGTCGTCGCTTTCTCTCCGGCTCCCCGGTGCTCTCTATCCCTTCAATTCCGCTGGGACCGAAATGGGACCGAACAACTAACTACGAGAAACCCTAGGCAGCAGCTCCGCACTCACATACATACACCGCGCTCTCTGTCCCTTCAATTCCCAGCAAAATCAAGCAAGTAACAGATAGCACAAGAGGGCCTTTCTCGATCAAAACTATCAGATCGAACCCGAACTGACGGATCGCACAAACATCAAACAAAGGGGGGAAATAAGTAGGAATACGAACTAGGGCGAGAAGAAGGAACCGGAGCCCGGGACCTTCCGCGCCAAGATGCGATCTTTCGATGCGGGGCGGGAGGCTACCGGATCGAGGAGGCGGAAAAGGACGAATCGGCGGAGGCTCAGGAGGAGAGACGAAGGGGAGGCGAACAAGAGCAGCGAAGCGGAGACAAAACGTATAAAGAAAAAATCACCAGACTTGGACTCCGATGACGAGAGCGGGGGCGAGAAACGGTGATTATTTGCAAGCTCCAGGGGTATATTCGTCTTTTCAATAAATTACTTCTTATGCCATTTTTAGATATTTGCTAAAAATATACCGATAAATTATATCGAATATTCATTTCCATTAATGGATAGGATTTGGATATCAACAAATTCGATCTGGTTGGATAATTAAATTCGATTTAATTTTATATTTGAAAATTAATTACTTTTTTTAATTATTAATTTACCCTTTTGTGAGGGTCCCATTCGAGCCGACCCATCGTTTCCCCCCTTCGCCTGTCTCGGCTCCTGCCATAAACCCTAGTCAAGTCCTCTCTCCCTCGCGGGCGATTCCTCTTCGAACTTGCGCTGCTGCATTCCTGTCGCTTCCCTTCGATCGCTCGATCCCAGATTGAGATTTGCTGCACTATCGGCTTGCTTGGCCGCCGGCGCAGCGGCGCCGTGCCCGATCCGCAGCGTTTCGTCGCTCTCTAGGTCAGTTCTCCGGCTGATGCGGAATTAACATTTCTGTGTGTGCATCAATTGAAGATTTTTCTTCTTCTTCTTTTTCCTTTGGGTGGCAGACTTCCTCTGGAATTGGGAAGCTGCGGAGGATCGCTGTTCCCGTTGCGCAGCGCGGTGGCGGCAGCGATGCCCTGCGGTGACAGGGCTCTTTCACAGGGTATACGTTGCTGCACCTCACCTGGACTCTAGTGTAGTTCTCTCACTTTAATCTGTGAGTTGCTTTCGTTCGACTGTCTACTTACTTTTCATCCCATCGTAAATTTTCGGATGCAAGTTTTGCTGAAACTTCTGGATTTGACTATGTTTTGTCCAGAAATATTGAAGTTCACTTTTCCGTTCTTGTCCACGTTTGAGTTAATAGATTATGATAACTCGACTTGGAATTTCCTTTAGCATTTTACGTTTGAAACTTTTAATGATCTGTGATCTTCAGAATCCAATAGTATGAATTATGCTAATCAAAATGTAATAGTGTCCGAGTAAAATTGTTCAATTTTCTTCACACAAGACATCTTTGGACAACCTCTTCTTAATTTGATGTATGGGATTCTAATCCATGCCTCAACTGAACTGTTGTAGACTGGTGCTCTTTGCTCTTCAAAGATGTAAACATGTGAACAATTCATCTCACATATTTCATCTTCCCTTGCACTTTTGTTTATTGCGTTTTCCAAATACTATTATCTGGAATTCATTTGCATATGAAATTTGAACCTACTCATGTGATGAAGCTTGATGTAGGATGGTTAGAGAAAAATTGGAAGCAAAGGATTGGCAATTGCTATTCCATATATATATATATGAATGTTCTTCATTCTGAACATTTGATACACAATGCTTAGAATGGTTAGCCACTGTTATCATCTTAAAAAACACACACAAACAATTTCATCTTGTGTCAGTATACAGTTGTATGTCATGTTTTACATTATAAATTGTTCATCTTTTGATTTTGATATCTAAAACTAACATATTGAGTTAACATTATTTATTGTATTAAATCTTATCCTGCACTTCAATCTCTGCAAAATTATGTTAGGTGAAGCATCATCATTGATTAAATGGCTAATTTAGTAGGAAAGAGGTCCTAACATAATGTTGCTTGTATGTGCAACCTAATCTGTGCTGCTAAACAACCTGATCAATTTCTCAGCATCTTGCTTTACTTGTGAAAAATACTCAAAATTACTACAATAGTGTTGACCTCATAAATGTTCTTCTCCGACTTTTCATCCTTTTCACATAAAGGAACTATGCTGTAAAAGAAAATGGAAAGCATCCTCCTTGTAGCTTGTTCTAATCAGTTGATTAACCTAAACAGTCTTTTCAGGCCGATAAATAGTATAAGGATCAAAAAATTAATATCTATGAGTAAGGCATTATTGTTGGTGCTACTTCATGTGGTGTTGTATATTCTGTCTTTTATGTGGGTGAATTTTTACCAAATCAGTGAAGGGTTTATGATGATCAAGTTCGTTACTACACCATTGCTGGATGTAGTCAATATACAAAATTTGTGCTGGAATCAAGAGAAATGGAACATAAATACAATATTTAGCTGTACATTCGATTCTATTTTAAAATGAAAAAAGGAAAATTTCTTGAGGCATTAAGCCAGAGTAAAACACAGAATGATCAGATTTTTCTATCATAACTATTAAACATTGGGGTTTTGAAAAGATAATGAAACTGCATCGAGGATGATGACTGATTCTTGGCTTGGATCATGAGATCAAACTAATTAGAAAGATTATAGATTGTAGATTGACTTGATTCTCTCACTATAGCTTAATGGTTGATTCTATCATGACTATTTGTTGTATTGCGCTTCAATCATCTTCTATGTTTTCGAACGAAATCCATAAGTTGGTTTGCTATGTTTTTCTACAAATTTGTCTTGTACAAGTTTTAGCTATCAATGGAATAGTTTCTCCTTAATGCTTATAGTCCAACTTTTCTGATTAACATGTACATTTACATGATTCATCCAGAGATGGGTCTTTTGGTTAGAAGGTGATCTTCAAGTCCTTCTAACTTGGTGCCAAAGCGGATGGTATGGTAGCAAGCGCTCATTCCCCTCATTCTTCAAGGTCTCTCAACCCTTTGATGAACTTTGGTAACAGCATTGATATTCTTGTAAGCTTTTGAGAACCCTCCAAAACATTAACCATTTACTTAAATTACTCAGTTTTGGACAAATTTCAGTATAGATTCAGAAAGAAAATGTCAACGATTGTTGCCTAAGTGTTGTTTTGTTGTTGTTGTTGTTGTTTCTGTTGCGATGAAACACCATCCGTTCCTCGTTTAGTTTGTTGCTTTAAAGTTTTTGGTACAAAATCCATGTGAATCAAAAGCATAAAATGCTCACAAACTCCTTTGGTAAATGCATGAGGGTAATTTTTAAGTAGTCAAGGATCAATTTTTGAAAAGATCAATACTTTGGGCTATCAAACGATTCTCTTCTTTGTACTTATTAGCTCAGTTTTAATTTATCCTCCTCTTTAGTAAGGACAATTGAGGAGATGCTAATTTTATATTTTTTTTATAAAATGCTCACAATAGCTAAATTTTGCCACAAAAGGAATGAAAAATCATTTAGAGGACGTAGAGTTGATGTCTAACCACACAGTCCAAGCATTGAAAACGAAACTGCAGTTTTGAAATATTGTACTAAGCACTTCCTTTACATTACTTAAGTGCTGCATTCGTTTGACTTTAGGAAGCTATTCATGTTTGTCAACGCTGGGGGTGAATGCTGACGTCTTGTGCATAGGGATCAACGCTGCATAACAAATGGCTGCCATCGCCAGCCAAATGGACTTTTTGAAGTCAAGGTACGGGTCGCCCTCTTCTCGATTTCATTCATTCTTTCCTTCTTACTGAAGTCAAACTTTGCACTGAAATCGAGCAGCTTTTTTATTTATTCGGCACGTCCTCTATCAAAGCTAATATGATAAATTAACTCGTTTCGTTAAAAGCGCGAGGAAAAAAAAGAATTACAGGGGGGGTAAAAGTGATTAATTTGCGTTTCCTTCGCCAGCAGGCCACTTGACGACGACCACGTGCCGGTGGACCCGCTGCGCAGCGAACAAGCACTTTCCCTGTCGGCAGCGGCCACGGGCACGTGGCGAGGAAGCGAAGGCAACAGCCACGTGCTACGCTCCCCCCGGTTCACTGTTCACTAATTGGCTGCCGCCGACAACGATTTCGGTTACTTCACCGCGGTTCAGCCGACTCGATCGCCTGACCCCGGGTTAAGTTCATCGCGTGCAGGCCACGAAGGAAGGGGCGCACGAGCCGGCACGTGATTCGATGCCGTCCCTCTTCCCCTCCACCTCGGGATCCACATCGGCCTCACGTGATTCGATGCCCTCCCGTCGCTGGTTTTCTTTTCCTTTTGTCATCTTTCCCCGCCTTATCCGACGGCTCGCGACCCCCAGTCCGCGACGCTGAATAGAAAACGGAGGAGCACGCGACCCGGTGCCGTACGAGGGACCGGAAGCCGACCTGGCAGCCCTCAGCTCGTCCGCTTCCGCTGGGTCCAGCGAGTACGGCTCTACCGCGTGAGAGCGAGTGCGACTCCCCGTCCGGTCGCTGTCCTCGAACCGGCCGATCCGGAAAAGAACCGGACCCGGAAACCATCGACTGCGCAGCTGTATCCAGCCGTGCCTCTGTTAAACCCGATCCGAGTTATTCTTTTTTCCGTATAAACGCGCGATCGAGGGCGAAGCGGAGAAGAGGTGCGGCGGTGGTCCCCACGGCGTCCGACACCACACATGCATGTCTCACTGGACGCAGGCCTTCGACCGCTCCACCCCCATGCTTATCGTCATCTGACCCGCAACGAGCTCCTGCCGCCGCAGCTGCTGCTGCTGCTGCGCTGCGTCGGACGAGAAACAGCAAATCCCGACGACGCTCCTCCGTATCGGCGGCGGTAACTGCTCTGACACCGCGTAAAAGTGAAGAAACGTTAGTTACGGTAGGATAAGAAGTTTTGCTGTACTCGGGCAATGATTAATCTTCATGCACGGAATGACACGCTGCTTGGCGAAGGGACGTGCACTGCGTGGTACTCCCCCAGTTCGCAGCTCCACGAAGGTCTTGATACAGAGGAGGGATGGATGGATGGATGGCTGGATGGACAGTGCGCCAGTAGCTGCTACTTCAACGGCTTCATGCATGCCACTATTTATTAATATTATTATTGTTGCTGCTGCTCCCATCATGTCTCCCTCTCCATTATTTGTATGGCAAAGTCGATCCTCCCAAATTTATCCCCACAAACCCCTCTCTCTCTCTCTCTCTCTCTCTCTGCTTTTCTCTGCCCCTCTGAGAGCAGTTCTGTGCTCATGGCTAAGGAATGGGAGATGAAGGATTTCACAATGGGGGTGGGGATGACGTCTGCACCTACTGCAGCACCGTTTACGGCTTCTGCTTCGCCGGCGGCGACGTACCTCTACGGCTCAATTCCTCCCATCGTCGATGAGCTCCTTGACTTGTCGGCGCACCGCCACGAGGATTGTTTTCCCTCGATGGAGGGCGTTGCGCCGGGAGCACCGACGCCGTTGTCTGAGTTCAAGCCTCTGCAGGGGCCTAATTCTTCCTTTGATCTTTACATACCGGTGAGTGGTCGGTGTGATTGAACTGCTAGAACTTTGGGTGTAATTTGGGAAGAGCACTGAGGTGGTTTAATGGTTGATTGTGTAGCAATGCGAGGAGGCGGCGGAGCTGGAATGGCTGTCGAAGTTTGTGGATGACTCCTTCTCCGACGTGCCTTACTATAATTCTGGCCTGGGGGCAGTCACTGCGGCGGCCGCTAAGCGGGAGACGACGACGACGACGCCGAGTAGGGCGGAGCACTCGAGCTCTGTTTCGGCTGTGTGGTCATCGTTGGTGGCGCCGACGACAGCGCAGAACGCGTCGCCGCCGTCCCCGTCGTCCTCCTCGTCGTTTGAGTTCGTGGAAAAGGCTGGTGGCGCTGATAGTGCTGGGAAGGGAGGAAAGGGGAAGAAGGGCGGCGGCGGCAGCAGCGTACGGCGCTGCACGCACTGCGCGTCGGAGAAGACGCCCCAGTGGCGGACGGGGCCTCTGGGGCCCAAGACTCTGTGCAACGCGTGCGGGGTTCGGTACAAGTCCGGCCGGCTCGTGCCGGAGTACCGCCCGGCGGCCAGCCCCACCTTCGTTCTCACCCAGCACTCCAACTCCCACCGCAAGGTCATGGAGCTCCGTCGCCAGAAGGAGATGCTCCTCGTCGGAGGCCGCCACCAGGAGGGCGATGCCGCCTCCGCCGCGGCCATCTCAGAGCTCCTCCTCGGCGATTACGGGGTCTGCTGAGCGCCGCCTCCGCTAGCCGGCGGCGATTGTCGGCAGCAAATTCCCCTCTCCCCTTCCATTAGTTAGTTAATTTTAATCCAAAATTAAAAAAGAAATTCTATTCTGTTTCTCATCGAATTGTTCTCCGCCAATTTATTCTCATTGGATTAATCTCGGCGTCGTAGTAAATTCGACTGAAATGTTGGATTTTATATGTAAATTCTTTTTTATTTGTGCCAAAAAAAATGGCGACGGTGCACAATGTGATAAAAATAAATAAACAACTGAAAAAAAAAAGGCGTGATTAATGGAGGGATGAAAGGCACGTGAAGTGCCTGCAACGCTGACAAGAAAGCAAAAATGAACGCTTTCCGGCGACGTGAGGAGACGTGGTGGCGGTGATAAATAAAATAATTTAATTGTTGGCAATTGACTTTTGACATTTTACAAAATTAGAATCTTCAGCGGTAAATAGATTGAAGATTTTATCCTTCTCATTCTGGTTTTATACGATCTGGATGCCTTGTGCCGTTACTTTAGCAAATTTAAGCTTTTTGCGTCGGAGAAGATGATCGTAAAAGGCTGGAATTGAGATGAGAAGATCATCGGAACTCTCGAGGAATAATAAACAAATATATGTAATAATGTTACAGATCGGTGCAAGTAAATATCGAGTAAAGAAGATAACATTAGTAGAGCTTGTTGTTGGACTGGGTCATGGGGATGGATTCCCCTGTTCTGCTCGGGAAGAAGGTCTCTCTCTCCAGCGACCCATTCAACGACTTAGCCATGCTCGACGCCGCCGCCCACACGGCGGGTGCGCAGCAGAACGCGTACGCGAACACGGCCAAAGCCCTCTGCACCCCGTCGGCGTACCAGGGGGACGCCATCACGAGCAGGGAGCCCAGCACCCCCGCCAGCGGCGTCGTCAACGCTAGCGCCGGGAGGAGGAATACGGCGACCACCACCGAGCAGAGTGCTGCCACACCGAGGGCGTACAGAGCCCACCCGGCCACCGGGTGCGCCGTCCGTGGCACCAGGAGGAAGGGGAGGACGTAGGCGGTCAGGACCGACCACGCGGCGACTGCCCTCACCAGGGCGTTCAGGATCGGGACCATCCGCTCCGAGCGTCGGCTGTAGCAGAGCTTGAGCAGGCCGGGTCGCGCCAGGCGGGTGACGGCGATGAGACCCAGGTAGATCGCCGCCTGGATCAGGATCACCGGCGTCTCCGAGGCGTACCCAAGGGTGCTACGTCGGAGCTCGTGCCACTGCAGGCCCAGCGGGAGAACCGGCCACGACCACCAGTACCACGGCTTCAGCCACGGCATGCTCGGGAAGGTGATCACGCTGTTGGGGCCGCACGGCACGCTCCATCGAAGCTTCAAATCTGCGCGACAACGAACAAATTAATCCAAATTGATTAAAAATAAGTTCGATTTCAAGCGAGAGATGGGAGCAGAGCGCACAGTAGTAAGAAGCGTCCATTTGGTAACCAAGCGGAAGCCTATAAGTTCCGGCGAGCTTGGTGCCGTTCTCCGGCGGGTGGAACATCGGTCGGTCGAGCAGCTCCGGAAAGTAGCTCACCAGGAAGCCCTGGTCGGCGCCGTCCTTATTCGCGCGCCCGATTTCCAGCTCGTGGAGCATGTCCTTGAATACCACCGTCGAAGGCTGCGATCGATCCACCGACCAAAATGTGATTTTTACTCGAGGAATCGATCCACACTAAAAATGATCGAATTAAAGGATGATGGGGAATTGGACCTGGAGGACGAAGAGGCCAGTGTGGAAGATGCAGGGGTTGATGAAGACGGCGCAAAAGTGGCCGCACTGGAAGAGCTCGTCGGCGTTGCGTAGGAAGATGTTGTCGGCGTCGAGCATGACGACGCGGTCGTAGGAGACCAAGCTCCATGCGTAGAGCTTGTTGAGGGTGAGCTTGAAGCGAGTGTTGAAGTTGCCTTGCGTCACGTAGGGATTCTTGATGTTCTCCACCGTCACCACCTTCACCCCGTCCTCCTCCTCCCTGCTCTTCCATCCATTTCATTAAATTGAATTTAAAAAAAGTTGAAGGGGATAAAAAATATCAATCGTGCCAAGGTTGACGATGAGAAAACTCATAAATCAATAAGAATGATGACAACTTGTGACAGATCATTGCAGCGTGGTTAGTTGCAGGATTAGGAGAGAAGCGCGTCGGAAGTCAACGTCACACCATGGGGACGAACGAAGAATTAGTAAACGAAGCGTGAAAATTTAAAAATCCTCTAAACAAATCAAAAGAAACAAGATTCCGACGTCGAAATCAATCGAAACTTGTAGGCAATTCAAAGGGGAAAAAAAGGAGTATTCGTTTGTTTTTATCCTGGAAAATGAAGAATGAAGAAAACTCACATTGTTTGGACCCAGCGGGGAGGGACGTCGGCGGAGGCGATGACGACGCGGTCGGCGTCGACGGCGAGCTTCGCCAGCGACCGCATCAGCACCCGGGTCGCTACGTAGAACTCGTAGTCCCGCGGTGTGCCCATGTACATCATCGCTGCGTATGCGTGGTTCCTCCCCTTCTTCTCCGCTGCCTCCGACGCCCCCAGCGCCAGCGCCAGCACCAAGAGCGCCGCCACCGCCATCGCCGCCGAGGGGAAAAACCGCGTCCCCATCGATGCGCTCCCGATCGAGTGGGAAACTCCCAAAGATACGAACTTTAGGGTTATCGTACCAGCTGGGGGATCCTTGCCTCCCGCCGAGCCGAGCCGAGCCGACCGATAAAAATCGAAACTTTGCGGTTACCGGAAGAGCTCGTGCAATGGATCCACTTCGCGCAGGCCGATTGATTCCATTAAAGATCGGAACTTTAAGGCGATTGGAGCTCCTCGCTCAACACCTCGACGGCCGTAGGTTCGCCGTAGAAGAGATTGCTGCGATCTCTGTTCTTAATGTGGAGAGAGTCGAAGAGAGGGGAAGGGGCGTTGAATAAATGTAGCGCCATGGAAGGTGTTTATATATGAAAAACAGGGGAGGAAATGGATTAATTGGAGACAAAATAATTATAAAATAAATGTATATATTTTATTTATTATTATTATTATTTTAAAAAAAAAGAGAGAGAGATGAGACCGAGAGAGCAAGTAGGTATTTACTAAGTCAAATATGCACACTTCTTCACTAAGTC
>JBAMHZ010116671.1:0-16064 GCA_037177395.1 Alpinia galanga | reverse complement strand
ATGTTGACGAATGTAGAGGCGGAGGAGGTGGTGGAGGTGAAGGAGGCAAAGGTGGAGGAGATGGTGGCAGCGGAGGAGATTCCACAGGAGGGGGAGGGGGAGGGGCAGTAGGTAGAGGGGGCAGCTCATTTGAATCAGCCAATGTCAGATCGCTTGATTTACTAGAATCACAAGGTTGCAATTCACTGTTTTGAAAATTGTTGCTAGTTATGGCTTTCCCCTCTTTGGGCAAAATAACATCTTCCATTTCAAGTTCGCCATCCACATCCTTTAGTATGTGAGGGTGTCGATCACTAGGAGTAACTGCACCAGTATCTAAATCTCCTAATTTACTAGCAGTTTCAACCAACATTTTAATCCCAGAATCTCCAAAAGGGTTGACATAAGGATCTTCGTCATCTTCAAAAACATGACATGATAATAACCCTGGCAACTGAAATGTAGCATTGCTGCAAGAAAAAACAAACATACTGAAGATCAGTTACATGAATGCCAACAACAGGCATAAAAATAGGATACCTTAAATGCAATAAAGGAAAATACAATAGAGCACACAATACACAAGAGTAACGAAAATGGTATCTCATTTTTTTCGTATTTTACTCCAGTCAGATTGATATTTGTTGAACTTATTTAGGGAATACAATTTGAGACACCAAACACAACCAATAAACTTGCTGAATAATATTAGTATAGCTAGTAACTTCAGCATATGATCAAGGACCAGTATAGGCCATTAAAGCACAGGCACATCATCATTCCAGCTCTGCAACCAGTGAAAATCTCTTGATAAATAATGCCCCTACATGTTGCATCACCTTGCTGAAAAACATTGAAATGCTAGAAATTTGACAATCCACTCTTTTTTTTTAAAACCAAAATGAGATAAAATCAATGAAATTACAAACTGACATGTATCAGGTACCTATATTCTGACAAAAAAAATGAATTGCTAGTACTTACATTCCAGAAATTCAGTTCTAATTTGACATTTAATAATGCACCACTTAAATGAACAAACACCAAAATTATAGGATAATCCGCAGAAGAAAAAAAAGCACGCAATGCCTACCAAACCAATTCCAACAGAATAATAAAAAATAGGTAATAAAATACCTTCCATACTCATCAACCTGCAAGTCTTCCATTTCTCTTATTGGATCATCCACGGACCTCTCAGCTCGAGATGGACGTCTCAGAAAAATCCCAGCACTTAAGTCGTCACTGGGAACCTCAATGTCATCAATATAGCGACGAAGGAGAGAGTCTGGCATAATTTTCCTCTCAAGCCATAACCTCAGTACCTAAACAGACCATTTAATTTTTCAAACAGAGATAAGATTATCAAATAGTCATTAAGGTAGCATAATCACCTTAAGACACTGGCGACGGTTCTCACGGGCACTAGCCCCTGATGGAGCGGCAGCACTCAGTAACCGTGGTAATGCTGCCTGTACAGTAGGAATATATGAAGACCCCGCAATCCCTATAAGTTATCAAACAACCACTGACAAAATCAATTTTGGATAAATGAAATTCTAGAATATGAAGGGAAAAGTGCATATGGCATAACAAAGAACATGGTCAAATCATTTGAAACAAGTTATGGCTGCACTGACATGATCATTATTTGACCTACAACCCCAAATAATGGAATGAAAGGCATGAAAGATCGTTGTCAGTGTGTCAAATCTCCTTATACAACAAGAAAGCCAAGTCAAATGCAAGCATACCTTTCTGCGTATGAGAACATTGAGTAATAGAGTCAACGAGGAAGAAAAGATCAACTCTACGATGAAAGCTAGGTTCATTCTCCAACTTTTGGATAAGTAGTTCTACAATCTGTGGAAAAAAAAGTTAAATTACAAGAACTATTGCACCCTAGCATATCAAAATACGAGCCAAAGAAACTCGAAAAATTTACTAAAGCATGAAAACAGCACAAATTTGGAAAGCATGTCACCTCATCAGCGATACCATATTTGGCACAGTCAATTGCAAGACGAGTTGCACGCCCAATACTATCCTTTGTCCTTGAAAGGGTTTCAATCATACCTTCTAAAGCATCACGGGCAACAGCAGCTTCTGTGCCACCGCTTAGTGAACCTCCTGGCGGCCTGTATTCAGGACTTATCCTGTATTCATATTCTTCATGATCAACTTTATTTGTTAAAAAAGACTCATGGGGAACGGAAGATGGAGAATCAGAAGGTATAGCCGCATAGGCTCCTATATCCCTGTTAGATAAATCTGCTGATGTGAAGGGAATCGATACAGCAGGTCTTGGGCTCATTCCATGGATTAAATTTGGAGTCGATATTATAATAGGAATAGAATTTTCTTGGTGTACACATCGTGATTGTGCTTCTCTCCTTTTAGCCTGAGCAGCTGCAATAAGGTTTCTCATTGACTTGCTGGTATCAGAAAATGAAGACTCACTTATAGTTACCAGTTTTTCTTCTTTAGCCATTCCTAATCTGTGTTTGATGAAAGTGATCCGCAAATAATTAAATCACAATAAAATCTGAATTAATACCTGAAAAACTAAATAATACCTTTTCTCTCCTAAAGCATCATTTCCAGAGTTACATTCAAAGGAAAGTCTCTTTTCATGTCTGTTTTCGCTAAGAACAGCATTGTATGAATTAGATTTGGAAGGTGCCTTCATGTTGATGGATTTATTCAATGCTTTAATTTTCTCTGGCGTGGATTGACTGGTGGATGAGTTTAAGCTCTCTGATTGCCTTTTTGAGAGTTTTGAGGGTGGGATTTGGGATTTTTTCCCAGAAGAATCAAAAGCTTTAACATGGGGCTTAGCACATGTCTGATCTCTCAATTTCAATTCATCATCAAGGGCTGCAGAAGCCTTTGGTGAAAGCATAGAAGTTCTAGAACCACCAAAATAAGATTTCTGATATTCTTGCTTTATAGGACTCTGGTAAGTCTGGGGGCTTTGAGATTTTTCAGCTTTCTTCTCATTCATTTCAGCCACCTTGACAGGCAAGGTTATGCCATATGAAAACTTCTGATCGCAGCTTAAACAAGCCTTCTCAGTTGCATCTTTATTGGTTGGAGAATCTTTATTACTCGCTGTAACAGATTGAAGTTTCTGCTCAGAAACTAAAATGCCTGAATCTGATACAGCCAAGTTCACAGAGGATGCTTTATGAATTGGCGTCTTAATCTCTTCCACATCATCATCATCATCAAATCTACATGATCTTCGTTTGTACCGTATATGTGTACTCAAGGGCCTATCCCTCTTTTTCACAAGCTTAGAATCTATTTGAACTAAATTTGCAGTAATTTTAGTAGCAGCATGTGCCACTGCATCCATGTCCTCAGCATGTTTAGCTGTTGAAAGATGAGCATCCATATTTGTCGCCGAAGTTAACTGATTTTCACTCCTGATGGAGATTCCTGATTTCTTTCTCTTTTCAACTTTACCATATTTGAGTTCATCAGTTGGGGATATGTCGCCATGCATTGATTTCATGGACTTGTTAACATCCTCTTTGACCAATTTTGGTCTTTTAGCTGGGCATGAATCATTGCTTCCCTCAAAGTTGTGCTTTTTACTTCTACCCTTGAAGTTCTCCACTTCACCAGAGGGTACTGATTCATCATTGGCATATTCATAGGAAGTATCAGTTGTTACCTTGCGAGGATCATTATGCAGCTTTCCCTTATGAAGAGAATATTCCTTCGGTTTTTCCAAACTCTTAGGCATCTTTCCAGTTTTGGAATTGCTACCTGTTGTCGTATTACGAGCTGATTCTCTGTTAGAGTCATTTGAGGTAACCTTTGTGCCTTTTTCTATAGGCAGTTTGTTTCCCTTTCCATAACCCTTTGACTGCTTTTGTACAGCCACATTTGATTTAATCCCAGAAGCATTGTCCACATTTTGCTTCAACTCAGTATCCCCATTTGTTGTTTGATGACCAACTTCCTGAACCTTAGCATTACTTGTATCTCCCTCATTGGAATCATAGGAATCCTGACGTCCACCTTCTGAGCCTATTGGAGATGGCTCTTCATCCTTTTTAGGTGGTGACATTATCATGTTCTCATTCTTGATATCATCTGGATTGGTACTCATTAATTTCTCTTTGCTGGAAGAAGTAGAAAAGGCTGATTTGGAAACTACAACTTTTTTCTTCATTACAACCAGACCATGAATTTCATTACCAGCAATTTTCAAATCACCACAGTCATCAAGGTTGCCATGATCTGAGCCTTTTGGCTCCATTTTAGGTAGCACTGGTATATCAGTGCCATTAATTTCATCAGGACTACCACTCATTGATTTATTCTTCTTGCCAGAAGAAGGCAATGATGATTTTGAAACTAAAATTTTCTTTTTCTTTGTAACAACACTGTCATTTTTTTCAACCTTCAGGGCACAGCTTGCATCTTTCTCATGATGTTCATTTTCACTTTTGGAATCATAGGATTCCTTAAGTCCTCTAAGAGCTGAAACTTTTGGAAGTGGCTCTTCAATTTCAAAATCAGGTAACATCTCCATATTAGTGTCCTTACTATCATCAGGACTCATGATCACTGATTTCTCCTTAAGTGAAGAAGAATATAAATCTGACTTGTAAACTACAGCTTTCTTCTTTTTTGCAATCTGACAATCATTAGTTGAACTTTTTTTCCTTTTTAAGAGAGATTCAGCACCATTTAAATTACTCGAAGATGGATCCAAAAAGGTGCTCACCTCTTGGCTCCTCGAAACAAGATTAATGCCTGGAGGCTCCCCACTTACATTATTCTCGACCTTTTTCCCAGGATCCTTCAAATGAGTTGCCTCATTATGTTCCACTGGATGTCTGATATCTTCAAAATCACTAGTTGATGGAGAAGCAACAGAATCATTGATCCTGTCCGCTTCATGCACAGATTCTCCTGATCGCTTCTTATTCAGTTCTTCAAAAGCCTCACAAATCTCATCAACAGCACTAGCAAAGTGTTTGACTGTTTTGCTCTGGCAACGAGCTGTCAACTTACTCCTTGACTCATCAGTAAATACCTGAATGTCAGCTGGAACTACAAAGGCACTGCAAAAATATAATCTAATGAAGAACAGCCATAGAGGTGGGGCAGTATATCTGCCATATAAATTCTGTGACTGGACAAATATAATCAATCATATGTAGCATGACTTCAAGTGAGGTTACCAGCATCAAGTTTCAATAAGAATAAACAAAAGATATTAATAAGAAAAAATGTGTGCTTGACGAAATAAAATTCAAAATTCCCAAACACTTTCTGGAATATGACAAAGGTATCAGGCATGCAAACTGCAACTCAAACAGAATAGAGAAAGAGGTGATAAGGGACTTCATCAGTTGCACATCTTTCCCATTATTGACCAGTCCTCCACCGAACATTCTTTGTTCAAATATACATGGTCGTTCATTAAGCAAGTTGGTTCAATTTTACCAAGCCATATCCCTGGATTCCTCCATTTTCTAATAAATTTGCCTCTTGTTATATCTCCATCCATGCTACTCTGCCTTCAAAATCCAAATGGGCAATTTACATTGCTAAATTTAGGATTATGACCTACCATACAACAATATGAAGAAAAATTAAGAGAATATAAACTGCAGAATATTGCTTAGCACACAAGAAATTAATAGGGAATATATTTACCAAGTACCAAAATCAAATGTCCCTAAGGAAGAACTAATATTTGATTCCAGATCATTACATACAAAAATTTTCAAAAATACATAGTAGAAAAATATGTAACAACTACAAAGTACAAACAAGGTGTCTAATTTGTTTACAATACAATCCTCAGTCCTGATGCAGCCTCTTATATTTCAGTTGTTAAGGAGTATCAATATTTGAGAGAACTCCAATAATGTGCATGAAACCTAGTCCAATCTGTTGAAGTTATAGCTACTTTATTTTCTTTCACATGCACAATAGTTCAACTGATGTTGGATTTTTTTTCAAATTTAAATAAAAATAAACAACAAAGGGCTCACTGATACTAAAACCATTTGTCATCTTGTTTGTTTAGTCGGACTCACCTCAAACAAACAATACATGATGATGCTGTAACACAAGGGTAAAAGGTTTCTAATATATACAATGTAAATTTACTCCATACTTAAAATGGTCTGCAACATGTGTTATGCGGTAATGCCCCTCAGCTGCATGGTAATTTACGTTTTTTCAAAGATATCAATCAAATTACCAACAAATCTATCCAATCACAGACCTAACAAGCTGTCTGTGTTACGATAAGCCAAATCCACACTCACAATCAATAACAACAAGATAGCACTAGCTTCTCTAACAACCAAAAAAGACAGTCTTTGTTTGTTTAGTTCCAAATAAAATGTTTTATACCCAGTTAATATCAAAACCAAATGTACTATCAAGGAGAATATAGAACAAATCAAACAGAGTATCAGATAATTGTAAACCTAGCAAAAAATTAGCAAACTTACATTTCTGAAGTCCCAAAGAATTGAACAAAGTATTTTCTAGGATCTGGTGGTCGTTCAAAGTCTTCTGGCCTGCTTATCTGAAAATAAGTAGTAACATATGTTTCAGTATGATGTTAAACAGTAAGAAATTTAGTAGAGGAAAAAAAGGAAACAGAGAACAAATGCAGAGGAAATATAAAGAAGAAATTCCCACCTTGTAAAAAAAAGAAGCAAAATATCTTGTGTTTCACTCATCAAGAATTCAAGGAAAGTTTTCTCTGTGTAAAAAACCAGTCCTTTAAATAACTTGTGGAAGCAAGGGCTTCATCTCAGATTCATGTCACAAAAGAACACAAAATTTCATATTTAACTAGAAAATCCTTGAAGGTGATGTGCAGATTTTTATAAGCATATGGATCAGAACATCTTGCGCGATATACAAAAGTTACTCTGTCTCTTTAATCAGTAGATCTTTAAAACGAAGCAAAAGACCCAAATAGCTAGGAAAAGGAAACAAGGATTCTGATAAGCAAATGATAACTACGCGTGTGTGTTTGTGTGTGTGTGTGTTGTGGTGGGGGTTGTTGTTGGTTGGATAGCAGTGTTCGACTAGAACATGTTTAAAATGAAACAAAGGTTTTGGTGAGCATATTGAATTTTAGACAGCACTGAAGGCAAAATTATGAAGATATTAAGCAATACACAGATCAAAACAAGGAAATAGAAACACAAAAGTCATCATAAAAACCAAAACATTGACTGAGCAGAATAGACAGCATCTCATAGTTAACTTGCTCCCAAAAAAATCAGGCAACAAGCGAGACACATGTGATAAGAGACTCCTAACCTCAGAAGCATAAAAAAAACAAATTTTCAGGATGACGTTGAACCAAAACCATAATAAACCGAACTAACCTTGGCAGGCCAAGCAGGGTAGCCTTTCACCTTAGCGAGAACAAGATCCCCCAGCTTGAGCTGCCCCACCGCCTTAACCCGGTTCGAACCTTTCCTACGCCCAGGGGCCATGGCGGTGAGCGCTCAAACCCTAATGAGCTTCCGTATTTCCCCCAGCAGAACCTCGGAAGAAAAAGCTCGACCAGGTCGTCGAGAAAAACCCTACGTCCTCTTCCCAGTGGAGGACTCCGACCAGCCGAAGGGCGCCCTTTCGAGCCCAATCTGAGTGACGGGTCGAAGGGCACGGGCGGCGGAGGGCTAAGGCGGCAGGATCATGCGGTAGAGCATCAGCGTAGGAGAGACGGAGTGCGAGAGCATTAGGGCAGCCCCGACGACGAGTGGGGGGAAGGGATTAGGGGAGGCGAGGAACGGAAGGGGAGGCGATCCGAACTGGGTTAAAGGAAATAACAAAGATACAACGAGTAGAAGAAACTAAATATTTTATATGATTGATATGTAATTTCAAAAGGTATCTCGTTATGAATAAGCCCATGAAGGGAGGCCCAACAAACCTCTAGGTATTCAATCGGCCGATTCTTAGAAAATACGGCCCGCTTATATAAGCCCATCAAAGGGCGAAGGGTTCGTTCTCCTAAAATGACATTCTGATTAAAAAAAAATAAAAATAAAAAAAATCACCTCTGCAATGAGTGTGACGTGACCACCCCACAGCCTAGCGGACACCGTAGCCTGATCGCACCGGGCAAAGCCCGCTTGATCGATCTGCCAAGCGACGCACGTCCTGGCCTCTAGTTCAAGGCGACCACGGTGGCTGCCTAGCCATACAGTGACTAGGGCACGAGCACCTTGGCTGTGGTGGCTTCAACGTAATTGTCACGATTGAATTTTTTTTTATTTTTTAATGATTTATTATTTTTTAATGAAAAAGATATTTTACAAGGAAAAAAAAAAGTACCTTTTTGAAAAGAAAAAAAAAATACAAAAGTGGTGTGCCCTTTAGAATTTACAGTCATGACTCATGTGTTAAAAGTCCTGCAACTTATATTAACTTCTTTTGCAGCCCGAGATAGATTATGTACCTTTTTGATAAATCTTTATGGCAGAAGAAAGAGATCATGCATTTTCTTTGATTGCACGATTTAATAATCATAGAAAACATATGAAAAGGACTGCGAATAAAGTGCATGAAAAAAATATGAACTCTGTATAATAGCATGAAATGAATGTGCATTTCGTTTGAGATATTTAACCAAAAATTGCTATTAATTAGGTGTTATCGTTAAGTTTTTTATAATAAAACTTACAAACAAATAAAATATATTAAAAATTTATAAATTGTCTCATTATAATTAAAATTAAAATAAGTTTATATCAATACATTAATTTTATTTAAATTACAAATGCTAATGTTAATTTATTAACCTAAATTGCCACCAAATGTTTATCTTCCAATATATGTGCTAAAACAAAGTTAAAATATGGTAAATTTAGTTATGGCTTTCATGTGACATTTGAATTTATAAGATCATCCTTATCAAACAATTCAGCTTTTTTTAAAAAAAAAAAGACAATATAACTGAACTTAATCAGATCATTTAATGCACAATTCTAAGTTTTTTAGATGCTTAAGAGAATAAATTACCACCAGATGTCAGAGCTGGGATTGAAAAAATAAATAAACTCTTCAATTCACAGAACATAATAATAAAAATATATAATTCCACTTAATATTGATAATAAAAAATATATAATTCTACTTAATAAACAACTCTAACACACTAGTCTCACAGTACACATTAGTAAAACTTCAGTGTATTCAACTCATGTAATCTTACATGTTGAGTTTACAGAAAAAAAAGTCATTAATTCCAGCACACGATAATGAAAAATCTCTTAGTTAAATGAACTTCACCGACCTAACTGTTACAACAATTCCCTTGCAAGCATCCGAGGTGAATAGGGGTTGATATTTGAAGCATTTAGATGAGATCGGCAACATTCATTGGCATTTCATCAATCTGTGTACTGTAATATTGTTCGATGTCTCTTAAAATACGAATGTCATCCTTCCTCACGAAATTAATTGCAACACCCTGAATTCACATGAATGGAACTTTAAGAAAAGATGAAAAGAAGATAAAGCAAGCAAAGAGTAAAAAATAAAATTGAATTGACTAAAGAAATGTGGGTGACATCTAACTCTCTAGAAGCAAATGGGTATTTTGGTGATCAGTTAGAGACCTTAAAAGAGTTCGACGTCTAGGGGAAAGATATATTCTACTGCATTGAAGGTACGCAAGCACTTGGATTTGGCCCATATGAATTGAGGAAACAAATGCATCCCTTTTCTTGTATTCTCAAGACTCTTACTGGGTAAAGAATTGTCATGCGGTTGTGTTTCAAATCCTAGATGTTGTTATCGCATGTGTGACCTTCCACATGAACAAATTACTGCTCAATCATGTGGGCTTCTCTTGCTAGCCTTCGACTTATTTTTCTAAATAATATTTTCCATGCAACTGGTGTTAAAATTTGTACAGGAAATTAATATTAATGCTAAAAACTATATATTTTCACAATTTCATACAAATATATTCTTTTCCCGTTGCCCCATTTGTGCTATTTTAATGACCTTATATCTCAAACAATGCATGGCGTGGGCATTTTACCCTGGTACATATAAATAACTAAAAATACAATGGAAACATTGGAATCAGGAACAAAAGGCTATCGTTCTAGCAATGTAGCATGCAGCCAAAAAACATGATGTTGAATGCAAGTATGAGCAACAGCGGATTTACCTTGCGCCCAAAGCGTCCAGAACGGCCTATCCGATGTATGTAGAGTTCGCGATTGTTTGGTAGGTCATAGTTTATCACCAGTGACACCTGAGAGAATAAAAGAAAAAATTGAACATTAAAGAATACTAATTGAAAAAATCATGAAATTGCTGAGTGAATTAAGTAGTGTTTGAAATGCAGAAACGGGGGAAATTGATGGTTAACTATACAACAATAATGAGATAAAAAAAAAAAAAAAAACTAAATCCACGTCTCAGTGAAAAGTCTTGCCTGCTGGACGTCAATCCCTCTAGCCCATACATCAGTAGTGATCAGTACACGGGTTGCCCCTGATCTAAATTCTGCCATGATTGCATCTCGCTCTTTTTGTGGCATGTCGCCATGCATAGAAGATACTGTGAAGTTATTACTGCGCATTTTCTCAGTTAACCAGTCAACCTGACAGAGAAATAAGCAAAATTAATCTAGTTTGAACCTAAATTATTTACATCATAAAAAATTGAGATTGATAGAACATTATTTGATTTCATTAAAATATAAAATACAGATCGTCCTCCAACAAGAAAATTAGCTAATAATAGGGGTAGTGATGAGGAAAAGTTTTGCTTATAAAAAAAATGTCCATATTCATATTTCAGTACTCAGAAAAAAGGATAAATAATATTCAACCATGCAATTCAAGTTATCCAGCTTCAGTTTGTCGTTAAATACCTAAGAAATTCATTTGTAGATATTTATTGATAAAGGAATCATTTCTCTAAAATCATCCAAATGAAAGCACGTCTTGGAAACCTCTAAAGCAGATTGTTGTGTCCATTGTTGCTTGCTGCATCATCACTTCTTGCTCACCGCCACTCAGCTTCCACTTGAGGTCTCTGCATGAATCATGTTAACATCGATCGCACTAACAGACATAACTCTTATGTCTCGCATGACTCCGTCAGCGATCATTCGCATGTGCTAGACATGTAGGCTATTGCTTCTGCCAAACAGCCTGCACAAGGCAAATGTGATTCCCTTTGCCTAACACCACCACTGCTCAAGCAAGCCACCCCTAAGCGACTCATCCTTGTCTTACTTAAGCAACACGTTTGCCCGGGAGAAGCCACACATTTCTCCCTTTGCCCGATGATGCCCCCACCTGAGCAAACCACCTCCGTTGAGCAAGTTCTCCCTTCACTCGGTGTCATCTCCAACCAAAATATCAAGATCTTAATCCAGTTTTGGAGTTTTACATCCTAGTCCAAAAAATTTACTAATTTTTAGAATGAGCCATGGAATTTATATTTTAGTATTTCACATTTAAGAATTTTGAGGTGAATCCCTAACATACTACATCGTACTTTCAAAATAAAAATAAACTATTATTGAAATCAATTTAAAAAATTAAGTGATTTGTCAAAGTTACTTAATTTTTCAAATACTTTAAAGGTCTTGTAGGAAAAGATAGTAATTTGAGTGAAATGAATGAACCGGAACCTGTACTAGTATGTCGCCTTAAAATTCAAATACGTTCCGCAGTGTGTTTCATATCAGAATCATAGTTCCAAGCCTAATGGAGTTGTAACTTGCAGTCTAACCTTTCTTTTTGTGTTGCAGAAAATCACTGCCTGAGTGATAGTGAGAGTATCATAGAGATCGCATAATGTATCAAACTTCCACTCCTCTCTCTCCACAGCAACAAAAAATTGTTTTATACCCTGAAACAGAAAAAATAATAATAAAGAGATCAATCACATTGAAGAAGCATAAGCTAAATAGCTAATAACCCTGACAAAACTTAGAAAATAAACTACCTCCAACGTCAATTCATCACGCTTGACAAGGATTCTTATGGGATCTGTCATGAACTTGTTGGTCATCTCTAGAATTTCATGAGGTAGTGTTGCAGATATCAGAGCAACCTACAAAATAATTCATAAAATCAAATGCTCAATAAACTTCCAACTTTTACAAGAACAACAACACATATGAACTAAGGAGGTAGTGCTCAAGATTTGGAAGAACGGGGTCTAAGAAAATTCAACATTGAAAGAAAAGTTGACCAACAAAGGCCTATATTCTTTGAATATCATCTTTCTAGATTATCATAAAAAGTTGAATACAATTATGAAAAACAGAAATCAATAGAACTATTTCCTCTCACCTACTACAACCAACAACTCATACTTAATGCAGAAGTTGCATAAAAAACATAGCACAATATTAAAACCATTTCAAACAAAAAATAATACTCAAATTGAATTAAGAATACTAAACCTGAGTGAAACTTGAAAAAGTCCATATGATGCGACAGAATTGTGAGATCGGTTCATAAAAACAATGGTCATTCACTTATAATGTATATATACTGATGGTTTCACCAGGAGTGAAATATTACAAAAAAGTATCAAATTTTATATTAAAGAAATGTTGAAATTTTGAAGGGCTGCAACAACTAATATCCTAAAAATGATATACAGCTAGATAAGACGACAAAAAAATATATAACTGGGTTTCTTTTTTCCAAAGGGGGCAGGTAATGATCAAACACAAAAAAAATAGATACTACAGCTTGTATTGAGACTGATAAACAAGACGAGCTGTTAGTTTCAAGTAACAAGCAGCGAGTATCTTGTATAAAAGGTAGTTCAATGCACAAAGCTCTAGCTAATGCAGGATCGTGGAGAAAGATCTATTGCACGTAATCTTACCCTGCATGCATTGCAAGAGACTGTTGCAGTAACTATCTTGTATAGTGACTAAATTTATCTCTAACATCAAGAGCCATAAAGCATATCCCTACAAACTTGGGATACGTATAAGACACAATTTTCCAAAGTGCAAAGGTAGAAATAATAGCATCAAATAGATGAAGGCCCATTCATTTGGCTGGGCACAAAATGCACATGATAAATGCTGCACTTATTAGTTTAATGATCTTATAACATTGTTTATTTTACATGCAAATGTTGGTTGTCATTTGTGAACTCAATGACACTTGAAACAAAGTAAATTTTGCCAGAGTGAGAATATGTATTTCTTTATTCATAAAAATATAAAAAGGTTGAGAGAATTTTAAAAGCAAGCAAACACATGAATAGCAAGTATCCAAAAATTTTCTTTAGAAGCATATATATATGTCATAAACTTGGGATTTGGTTGGTTTGCACTAAAATTTGGAATTTGACTTGATTAGCATTTAGGCAAGCCACATTGTTGAGTTGATGAAAAGGCATCATTCCAGTATGGTTAAGATTCAACTCAGTTTACTAACTGTAATTATGAAAATATGCTATTGATCTCATGCAGTGTTCTCAAACAATAACAGAAATAATACAGGTATATTAGATTAAAAGTAGAAGGTTTTTTCTAAAGACTGTGATTGTTGATCCAAACCTGAAGTTCAGGAGGCAGGTATCTGTACACATCATATATCTGGTCCTTAAAACCTCTACTCAGCATCTCATCAGCTTCATCCTATTCAAATAACACAAATTCATTTAGAAATAGAAATATATAAAATTCATACAAATATACTTATGGAAACACATAATCAACATACAAGTATTAGGATCCTGATAGCTCTTGTGCGCAAAGTCCTCCTTTTGATCATGTCGCAAACTCTACCAGGTGTCCCAGAAACCACATGAACACCATACTCCAGCTTTCTAATATCTTCACCTATACTCTTTCCACCAATACATGCATGGACTTGCACATTTATATATTCACCAATGGCTAATATCACCTTCTCAGTCTGTGCAGCAAGTTCTCTTGTAGGTGATAAAATAAGTGCCTGAACTCTGAAAAAATGTGCAAACAACTTAACCAGAAGTACTAATTGCATTAAATTAAATGAACATCTTCATACATGGAACTGCTTTCTTGGGTATTTCACAAGGTCCAAAAGGTACAATAATGTGCATTCAGCCATCATATGCAACCCCTCACGTTAATAATAAACTAATTATGATACATAACTAATCACAAGGTCTTCAGAGAGAAACAAAAGTTTAAGCTATTCAGATAAAAGTGCAAGTACCCTGATCAGCCATCCAAACAAATTCCAGATGCAAGCCAAAATCAATTATTATAAGAAAGTACATACATCAAGTTTATATGAGCTATTGAAGCTCCAAACAAAAAAGAACCAGTCTACACATATCAAGTTCTATTCAGTTATTAAAGCCCTGAAAATCGAACAAAATAACAAAAACCATAAGGGAGATATACATATCATTTCCATGTAATTACATCGATTCCATCCATTATTAACGGCACATTTAACAAATAGATATAATCAGGAACCAACTTTAAATTCAAAATCTGCCAAAACCCCCCTATTTTATATCTTTAATATTTTCAAATGAAAAGAAAAGCATGTAATATCAAAATATCAGTACATTGCAAATTCAGATTCCAGAAATATAGGAATCAATCAGAATACAGTTGACAGTTCATTGAAATAAGTTAATTTACACAAATGCAATATCCAGATAGTCTTATAAAATTGAATACTAAGTGGTAATAATTTTGTTTTCAATTTTTAATGGCTATATTCACTAAATATATCTCATGACGAAGGCATGTGCTATTTATGTGACCCAGTAACAATAAGCCGTTCAGGTTGTAAAGGGAGTTGAATTTGATACAAGAGAAAACAGACAAATCACAACTGTGTGATATAATTGATGGATAAATTTATTAAGAGTGCATTATTGAAGAATGGTACTAATCTTTTCAAACCCAACAAAACTACCAATTCCTGTTAACATCATCTTGAATCTCCATCTATCCTCTCCATACCTATGTGACTA
The DNA here is from genome assembly GCA_037177395.1 of Alpinia galanga. Classification (NCBI taxonomy): domain Eukaryota; kingdom Viridiplantae; phylum Streptophyta; class Magnoliopsida; order Zingiberales; family Zingiberaceae; genus Alpinia; species Alpinia galanga. The sequence continues at coordinate 1,103 of JBAMHZ010116671.1, read as the reverse complement.
TGTCAATTATAGGGACTGGGAAACCTAACAATTGATGATCACATGAAAAAAAAAATAGAAATAGCCTATTGGACACTTGGATCCACTTCCAAATCAGATATTTGTACCTAAGTCCAATACTAAATCATCATATAACTGATATAATAGAAGGCATAAGGGCTTTTAACTAGGTTGCTCCGGTGATGTCTTAAAAGACATAACGAATTTATTTCTAGCTGTCATTGTTAATCTATAAAAGATGTCTATTTTTCTGCTCTCCAGTTTGAAAATAAATTACAAAACCTCCTAAAATATCTGCACAGAAATAAAAGAAAAAAGAAAATAAAATTTAATATTCGACATACAATTTACACGGCGCAACCAAATCAAACCTGGATCTTTGAGTCTAAAAAAATAAGAACGAGAAAGAAAATCCTATGGATATGAATTCAATAAATGAAAAAAAAAAATCATACTCTCTAACGGCGGTATCAACCATCTGGCAGACGGTTAGGGCGATCATGGAGGACTTCCCAGTGCCCGACTGCGCCTGGGCAATGACGTCACGACCATTTATAATGGGAATCACAGCCCTTTGCTGGATGGCAGAGGGCTTCTCGAATCCATACGCGTATATGCCGCGGAGGAGGTCGTCGCGGATACCCATCTGGTCGAAACTGGTGATGGCCTCAACCCCGGGGCTGGTCTCGAATACCAGGTTTTCGTCGTCTATATTGCGCCCCCTAGGAGCCGCCGTGCTAGTAGCGGCCATGGCAACGAGAGAGATCGAGGCAGAGGTGAGGGGCGAGACAGAGAGGAAGCGACGACGCAAACCCTAGCAACGACGGCCAAGTTCCTAATTCTCCTGGGACGACACACGAGGCAAGCTGTGACTTTTATATTTTAGCCCTGTTTACAAGTTGCGAAAATTACGCTTCTATCAAACGCAGTTTATTTACGTATTTTAAAATTTACCCCTAAATTTACCAATGAAGCTAACAACAGAATGCAGTACAGGAACTAAAATATATTATTTATGAATTAAATTATATATATAATTCATTATCAATATTCAATGCTTACAATATAAAACAGATGTGTTATATTATAAAATTGATAGTTTA
>JBAMHZ010116459.1:0-16067 GCA_037177395.1 Alpinia galanga | reverse complement strand
GATCGCTTCCCGTGCCATCCTTCTCGCTCGCTGAATCTTCCGCTCGACTTCTTGTGCTCCTAAGTTCTTGCACACTTAGACACAAAACATCAAAACACAACAGGACCTAACTTAACTCGGTTGATCACATTAAAACTAACCCATGATATATATATACACGCTGAATCACCGCCATGATCGAGCCAGCGTCGGAGTCTAATTTGACAGCGGTCAGATTCCAACCGCGATTCAACCAGAATCCAACTGCAATCGGGCTAGAATTCTGCTCGACAGTGGTTAGCGACCATAATCGACCAAATTTTAACTGTACGTTAAGTGGCTATCAGTGGCTATTTGACGGTCGATTTTTTCGACGTCAATAGCGACGATACTATAAACCTAACCCTTGAACCATATGAGATATCAACATCATCTAATCACGAGCAAAATTGGCTAGAATTCTACTGAATTACGACTGTAATTTGGTTGAATTTAGACAAAATTATAGCCAGACTCCGACGCTGACCCATCTGTGATTAAATTTCGACTGAAATCCAGTTAAATTTTGATGTTGATCCATCTATTATTGAATTTTGATCATAATTTAACCAGAATCTAGCGGTCCATGCACGAAGAACGGTGACAGTCACACAATGTTCGATCATCATGCATAATTGTATAGAAAATCAGTGCTCAACGTAACATCTATATGTGTACGTGTGTGCATATATATACATTACATACGTATGCACAGTAAATAAAAAGTGCATAAATTACGCGGCGAAATTTTCTGTCAGTATTATTATTTTATTTTCAAATTATACGCAAAATTATAAAAGACTAATAAAAGAAGCCGTCAATTCCATGTCATCTCTGTGCCAACTCTTTTACTGCACTCAGAAGCATCTCCTTCCTCCTGCCTCTGTCCCAACCTCCTCCTGTGACTTCTCCTCTTCCTCTCCCTTCTCCTCCCTATTTTGCCACCTACCATTGATAACTCCATCTCTCCCTCTCTCCTTCCTTCCAAGCCCATTCCCCTCTGCTTCTACAAATCCAAGGCGCCACCTTTCCTCCGAGGTCAGGGGCAGCACTAGGGTTTCAGGGCAGGAGCCTCTGCGAGCTGAGGAATATCCATTGCGGCTTAGATCTGAGGCTCCGTGGCTTTCCGACTTCTCGGTTCGTCGTCTCTTGGGCTCCCGTTGTTAATTGGATCTGGTGAACTCAGGCAAACGGTGCCGCAGTAGCTTCTCGTGGCGCCTCTTGGCGGAGATTCTTCGCTTTGCTGGGTGTCGGACTGTATTGGACGTAGTTCGACATGATTTTGTGGAACCGATGAGGTAACCGTGGAAAGATTCGATCTTGGTGGAGATCTGGAGATTCAAGGTACGCGTGGTAGTCGGATAACTCTAATTCGGTTTTTTTTCCACTGGTGTTTTACTTAATCAGAACTAGTAAATTTCGAATGAAATTCCCATCGGAGGAATTGGGTTGTCTTCTTTCCTCTCTAAAGGTCCTTTTTTCTTCGAGTCTAGATTTGGAAAGGTGTGTTAAAAAAATAGCATACAGTGAGCGGTGAGAGGAAGTGTTGTAACCCTCCCATCAACGACAGTTTTCAGGGTCTCTTTACTTTCCTACAGTAGGTTTCAAAGATTATTTATCCAATAGTATCTCATAACCAGTGCGTTAATTATTAATATTACAAATGCTTTTTGTGTCTGTATTTAGTATAAAGGTTCCATGATGTGCACAGGTGTTCATTCAGTACTTTCATGAAACCTTGCAATTTATGTGAAATTCCGGCAAATAATAATTTCATCATGATTAAATTATTCTATGCGCTTTTAATATGAACCAAGAAGTACTGTAGTAGTATAATATAGCTTTGGGTCCGTAATTCCTCCATGACAATGGAAGCATTAGTCATATGCTAATAACTTTAGTTATTGAACCATTAAACTGTGATGAACAGCATGGGGTACTGAGGTGATGATAACTAGCTTCCATTTTGAATGGAGAGAATGCGAAAACCTCTTTGGATTCTTTGAGAGGAGAATCCATATGTCCTGAAGAATGAACAAGAAAGAGAAGATCATTTTGTTTAAGCTTGTCTGCTGCCTCAATTGGTGTAAACATTACAAATATGTACAGACAAACTTTGTATGCAAAATTATTTATGTGGACCTCTTCCAACAAAAGTAAGCTAATCTAAAATGAAACATCTCCAATAACTTGGTCATGGTGGTTCAACTCATTGTTACAACTAATTTCCATTAGAACAGAATCTAAAGTATAACAAGTCTATAATTATTTTCTGATGTAGCAAAGAAGCACATAACAAAAGCTTAGGGCACAAGCCAACAATTTGAATCATGGCAGTCATTTGTTAATATCTTAAAACAATTCCTCTTTTATGACTTTGTTGTCTTGTTGGATAAAGTATAATGAGGATGATATAAATAACTTGCAAATATATATGTGTCTGTTTAATATGGTCATGCAATCAGGTAATTTATGCAATAATTAGTTATGTAAATAATGATTGAATCATGATAGAATTGTGTTATGTGCTATTAATTTAAATCACTAGTATTCATTCATGTGGGCATTTGACATGCCTGCCACCATTAGAGTTCATGGCTTTTGGAAGTAATGTTTTCTCCATTCCTATGTAGCAAGGTAGCCCATGTCTTGTTTTTCCTTAAATTTTAAATTTACTGTATTGAATACCAGAGCAATTGGTAACCTTTTGCTTTTCTTTGTATTTAATTTCCTTTTGCTGTTGTCTTTATTACTCAAAGGAAACATCATGGTTAGGACAACTAAATTGTACTTATTTCAGACTGGAAGCTTCTTGGTGATGATACCTAAATCATTATCATTTTCAATCATGATGTAATTCTCCCCTTGAGGTTTGTGTCAATTTTGAAGCAAATGTCTTCAAACATAATTACAATCCACTTGATAATGATGATGAAAAACTATTAAATGTAAAGTAAATAAATTCTAGATGGCTCATTTTTCCAACACCAAGGTGAGCATGTAGTAATTAGTGTCAATTTTTTTACTTTGCAGGAGATTTACTGATAGAAGTATGTCGTCTCTGAAGGAACATTTATATGATAAAACTTTTCTTTTTGGACTTAAGCTATGGGTTGTAATTGGGATAGTGGTTGGGGTGTCCATATTGGGTGTTCTTTCGATATTAGTTATATGTCTTAATGCTAGGAGTCAGAGGAGGATGCGAAGGTCTTCCAACAATCTTCCACTCTCCCGGATACCAGCAGTTTCAAAGGAAATTAAAGAGGTGAGAGTGGAACAAGTACCACCTAATGAGTTCATTGCACGTGATGGGGTTCTTCTTACACTTCATGACAAGTCAAATGAAAAAGTGTCAGATAAAGTTATGGTCCATTTGGGATTTGGCAAATCGAGGCATGCAGATGAAAAAAGTCAGTCAGGCTCCTTTCATTACATAGATAAAGATGGTAGTTGTCATTCTGGAGATGAAGGAAGTTCAGGCACAGTTGCCTTACGGAGGCAATCTTCTTACCCTATAACTGCTCCATCACCTTTGACAGGTCTCCCAGAGTTTTCTTACCTTGGTTGGGGTCATTGGTTTACCTTGAGGGATTTGGAAGTTGCGACCAATAGATTTTCAAAAGAAAATGTACTAGGGGAGGGTGGTTATGGTGTTGTGTATCGAGGACAACTCATCAATGGCACTCCAGTAGCTGTTAAGAAGCTTCTCAATAATCTGTATGCTTTCTTTGCATAATTCTTCTTAAACCTATAGTATTGCTCTTTCATATTCATTCTGTTAAAGTTTATGTTTGCCCTTTTGGCATTTGATTATAGAGGTCAAGCAGAGAAGGAATTCAGAGTGGAAGTGGAGGCCATTGGTCATGTCCGTCACAAGAATCTAGTCCGCCTGCTCGGATATTGTGTTGAGGGTACTCAAAGGTAAGCTATACCTTTTTTTTTCCCAACCTTTTCCTTTAGAGCATTTATATTACCTCAACATGCTGGACTAGGACTACAAATTAGATATGTAGTTTTTTTTTCTTTCAAAGTTTGCTATGGTTCCTTCAATGACAGAAGGTTTAAATGACAAAGCTTGCCGAGAGTGATTAATATAGAATGTTTTTGTCTGTTTTTCTCATATTCTCAGGATGCTAGTTTATGAGTATGTGAACAATGGAAATCTAGAGCAGTGGCTTCATGGAGCTATGCGTCAGCAAGGTTCTCTCACTTGGCAGGCTCGTATAAAGGTTCTTTTGGGCACTGCGAAAGCGTGAGTCCTGATTCAATTAATGCACCATATGCAAATTCATTGAATGCCTTTGCTTTTAGTTTATTCTAGATAACTACATATTGTCTGTCCTATATTTCATTTTGTCATGTATGCCACAATGCCAATTTTAAATGATTAATTTTTGTGATGTATTTTAAAAATTGTATCTTTCATGGTAGTCTTGCTTATTTACACGAGGCAATTGAGCCAAAGGTGGTGCACCGAGATATCAAATCCAGTAACATATTGATTGATGATGAATTTAATGCTAAAGTATCTGATTTTGGTTTGGCCAAGCTGTTGGGGGCTGGCAAAAGTCATATCACTACACGAGTTATGGGTACCTTTGGGTTAGTACTCTATGCTCTTTGCTGCCAAAATAAAATGTTAATGCATACGTCTTTCCATGAACTAACATTACGGACTTTTATTGTTTGCAGTTATGTGGCTCCTGAATATGCTAATACCGGGCTTTTAAATGAAAAGAGTGATGTATACAGTTTTGGTGTTGTTATTCTGGAAGCGATTACAGGGAGAGATCCTGTTGATTATGGACGCCCAGCAAATGAGGTATTCACATGCAACTGTTTCTGTGAAATTGTGTTCAATTATTTATAAGTTAAATGGTTTACTCCTAGCATACCTTACAGGTTGTGATTGTTTACCTTCCTACTAACACCATCATTTGCATTTACCGCCTATCAGAATATTGTATTATTACCTTTTTCTTATGTTCTATCTGCATGCCATACCTTCTCATGTCTTAGAAGATTTTGAATTAAAAATGTACTTGGCATGGATGCCATTATTACACTGCTAAATTTTCAACAAGGTTAGCTACTTTGTGTTCACTACCAAGTGCATATAAAACAACCACATGGAAGCTAAGACATAATGTGTTGATGTTAGAGTTGATTTTTATTTCTGCTCAAAAAAAAAAAAGGAAAAAAAGAGTTGGCCTTTATTTGCTAAATTTTCCTTATTACTGCTACAGAAGTTTATTTGAACGACATGTCTTGACGATCTATTGGTGAAATGTAATAGTTTGATGTTATCTTTAGCTACTCACATAGTTTTGACCTGAGATTTGTCTTTTCTTTTTTTTTGCCTACTTTTGCATGAGCCGATAGCTTAGCTATGGTTACTGGCATGAAAATGTAAATTTGAGTTTCTTTTATTTTATTCAATATGACCAAATTCTCCACTCCATCAATGGGTTTTCTCATGTTTCTTTTATTCTTTTACACCTATTAAAAGAATAGATGCTGGTTACTAATTATAAACTGATAATGTTCATTGACAAGATAAGATACATGTAGTTGACCACCAATATAGTTGGGACTCAGCCTTATTGTATTGATTTTGATTACCATGTATATGTACCTGCAGTGCAATAGTATTATCATCTTGAATAGTGAGACAATAGATGCAGAAGAATATGGTTTGTCAGAAATTAGATGTTTGAATGCCATGCTGACTTTTGGTAATGGAACGATTCTAGAGAGGAATATGTGGCCAACTTTTGGTAAATATCAAGATATATAGTTTAATTTTGTGTTTGGGTATTAGTCCTCAGTCGGAACAAAATCTACTAAAGCCATGCTGATGGGTGTCGTGCACTGAGCAGTAATAGTGGCAACAATTCAAGAAGAAAAGCCCGTGGTGATATGTGTTGAGCCCTATGTTAAGCATTAGAAGCAGCATCAATAGAGGAAGAGGGGTTGAGGTGTCGAGTCTATGACTGTTAGGAGAATAGGAGGAGAAACAAGAGTCTCATTTTGCCTCCCAAGGAACCACCAAAGGAGATAGTTGCTGGAGGAAAGCCTGCATATGTCGTCATTGGAAGAAGAAATTGTTGCTTCTCCTTGTGATCTGCCTCAATATTTTCCACCTCATTGCTGGGGAATGCTTCAACACATTTGAAAACTTTATGTCCATTGAGGCTTTGTTCCATGTTCTCTGATGTCTCAACCTCATTCCACATTCTGGCTGGACAGTGGAATGAGATGTTTTATTTCTGCTGGTCAACAAAGCAATTGTTTTTTTATCATGATCATTAGTGTTTAGGGAGTTTGTGTTGTTAAATATGAATTTTATGCATATTTCAAGTTTTGACCACAATCTCTTCTTCATGCTGCTCAATAAAGTTAGAAGTGTCCCTATAAGTATGGGCACAAAAAGGTATATTTTTATTGCCTTCTTTCACTTCACTGTTATGCCATTCATATGCTCACTATTATGTAGGTAAATCTTGTTGACTGGCTCAAAATGATGGTTGGGAGTAGGCGTTCTGAAGAAGTTGTAGACCCAAACATAGAGGCAAAACCATCAACGAAAGCACTTAAACGCGCTCTTTTGACAGCTTTGCGGTGTGTTGATCCTGATTCAGAGAAGAGACCAAAGATGAGTCAGGTTGTCCGAATGTTGGACTCTGATGAGCCAATACCGCGCGAGGTATGATCTTGTTTGCCTATGTTTTCTTTTGTTTTTAACAAGTGCTGAAGCACAAATTGTTCGACAATAATTAGCTTTTTCAGTTCAAACAATTACATGTGCTGCCAAATCTCTTATGTGGTAAGCTGTGGCTAGACATATAGTTACATAAGCCAAACTCAACTGGGAGATAAGTAGGCCGTAAATGATTTGTCAAATTACGTTTCCTGAAGCCTGTAAACTTCCATGGTTATTGAGCTCAAAATTGAACTCGAATATGTTGTTTTCAAGAATTCTTTGAGATCAAACCTAACAATGTTGTAAACTATGCCTAGAAATATAACCTTTTGGCTTCTCTTTACATTCTTAGTGGATATTGTTTCCGCTGGAAGACATCTAAAATTCTGTTACTAAAGAAATATCAGTCATCTTTAAAATATATGTAGTAGCTTACTTTAATTGAATATTAAAATCTCTCAGTGAAACATTCGCCACTACTATATGTATAAATGAAATCTTGAGGTGTATTAATAGTCTAATTATCATTAATGAGCTTATTGATGAACTATCCATGAACAGGAGCATGATCGCATCTTTCTCCAAGCTTAGTTTTTATTATGAACAACTCGCAAAGCATGAAGTTTGCATTAATTTATGTGATGCCATGGATCAACTTGGGATTTTGCAGGACCGAAGACATCATCGAAACCATGCAAGAAGCACAGAGATCGATTCTCAGAGGGACAGCTCCGACACTGATAAAAGTGACAACCCAGATTCTAGATACAGCAGTCGAAAGAACAGACTGGCTTCAAGCAAATGAAGCTTTCAAAATCCAAGACAATGTCATCTTCTGCTCCATTTGTTTCATTCTTTAAACCAGCTGCCGCCCTATGCTGCAACAACTGATATTCGCTACATATACCTCTCTTTCGATGACAAACGGATGGAGTTCAAATCAAGCAGCTGGATTAAGGAAATGTTTTCTTACCATATTTTATATTTTCCATGGACAATTATTTCAGCAGATGCTTCGTTAAGTACTTAAAATAGTGTGTACATGCTTTTGGTTATTTGAGAGATGTGTTCCTTACCTACAATAGGGAAATGTTATTGCTTAAGAGAACTATGTCTTAACTGCGATTGTATAAGTTTCTTTTCTGCTATCTGAATTTAATATCTAGATTCTAAATAGTGTCTGTTCCTTGAGGAAGTGTTTTTTGGCTGGTTCTGAGCTATCGAGAGGTATCTCGGTAAAAATAATTTGGTGTGGGAGGAATATTTTTGGTAAATTTTAAGCCATTAAGATGTTTATGGTAAATTTTATATGTTTTGGTAAAAATATAAAATTATGGCGGAGTATTGTGAAATTGTGTGGTTAAGTAAAATGCTGTTGCGACACCGAAAAAAAAGGGCTTTTACGGCTATTCCTCCATAAATTAAATAGATATATCCATTTTCTTCTCCCCGAGTGGGAGAACGGCTACCGTAGATCCCGGTCACATTCACCTCCCCGCTTTAAATCCCGGTTTCCCATTCACCACCCGTCCTTCTCCCTTCCGAACCATGGAACCGCCCCAGGGACTCGCCGTCGATCTCGACCACATCGCCACCTGATTCCTTTTCCGCCTCCTGATCCAACTCTCCTTGAGGCTTCCCGCCTTCTTCTCCAGCGGCGACCGTCCGGGCTGGCCGTGGTCTTATGCGTGACGGAATCTGCCATCTAGGAACGTGGACATGGGGATCGGGGATCTCGAAGGTGATGCGGGCGGCGGGGAGGAGGATGTTGTGTCTACGAAGGAGGATGCCCCTGTCGACGTCCTTCCCGAAGAGACCACTGAGGTAGAGGCCAAGCCCGACGACGGGAACATTCGGGAGGCTGAGTCGTCCCTCCAGGAAGGGCTCTCGCTCAATTACGAGGTTCGATATCTCTCGTTTTCTCGTCCGGATTCCTAATCTGTTAGTTATTCCTGTTCTATGTGGTACCTTTTTCTTATATATCGACGTCGTGTTGTTTCCCAGATTGATTTATCGGTAGATTTGCCCTATTTTATGTAATCTACCGATAATGTGACATTGTCTCTTGTGATGGCGTTATATATTTTTTTTCTTCTGGACGTTGTTAGGTTTCGGAATTCGCGTTGTAAGTTTTGACCATAACATATATATATTTACTTAGTTTTGTTGAACTCTATGAAGTTAATGGTTTTCAATTCTTGCATAGAAATTCTTGGCCACACAGTCAATCTCGTGTTAAGAAAAAAAAGGATGATTTGAGAGCCTAAATGCTTGATCGTGGATTTTTGGATTTTGGACTTTGATGTCTAGATAATAATTAAATTACTCTTTGAGATTGATATCTGCAATTGGCCTTAGTCCATTAATCTTGTTTTTTCATTGAATGATAAAGGAAGCAAGAGCACTTCTTGGAAGACTTGAATATCAAAGAGGTAATATTGAAGCTGCTGTTCGGGTATTCGATGGTATAGACCTTCAAGCTGCTATTCAGCGATTACAAAGTTCTAATGGTGAGAAGCCTCCTGCAAAGAGGAATCGATCACGTAGTGAATCTGTACACTTGCCATCACAACATGCAGCTACCCTTGTTCTTGAAGCCATCTATCTGAAGTCCATGTCCTTGCGGAAACTAGGCAAAGCTGCTGGTATGAGTTTCTTTTCATCATTTATTAGCTGTGCAGATTGCATAAGTCTTTCTGAGTGTTTATTGGAATTCCTCTCTTTATGTTAAATATGTTATCTAAATGTTGATGCTTTCTAACCTTGAAGCTTTAGTAAATCAGTAAAGTCGTGTTTCATCTTGCAGAAGCTGCTAGAGAATGCAGCAGCGTCCTTGATGCAGTGGAAAAGATGTTCCAACCTGGAATACCAGATCTTTCAGTTGAGCAGAAATTACAGGAAACAGTTAGTAGAGCAGTGGAGCTACTTCCGGAGCTCTATAAGCAAGCTGGGTGCTATCAGGAAGCCTTTGCTTCATACCGTCGTGCACTCTTAAGTCAATGGAATCTTGATGATGACTGCTGTGCAAGGATTCAGAAAAGATTTGCTGTACTTTTATTGTATGGTGGAGTGGAGGCTAGCCCACCTAGTTTGGCTTCCCAAGTCGATGGTGCATTTGTTCCAAAAAATAATATGGAAGAGGCTATTTTACTCCTAATGCTAGTGTTAAAAAAATGGTATCTGGGAAAGACCCAGTGGGATCCTTCAGTGATTGAACATCTTTCTTTTGCACTCTCTATATGTGGTCAAACTTCTGTACTTGCTAGACACTTTGAAGAAGTCATGCCTGGAATATATCCACGGTGTGATAGGTGGTACAGTTTGGCTCTTTGCTATAGTACTGTAGGTCAAAGTCTTTCTGCATTGAACTTATTAAGGAAATCATTAAACAAAGATGAAAGTCCTAATGATATCATGGCATTGCTATTGGCTGCTAAGTTATGTAGTGAGCATCAGTCTCTTTCTTCCGAAGGAGTAGCATATGCTCGGAGAGCTATAGCAAATGCTCAAGTTGCAAATGAGCATCTAAAAAGTATAGGTCTTCGTTTTCTAGGTATTTGTCTCGGAAAACAAGCTAAGATCGCTTCCTCAGATCATGAAAGGTCTAGCTTGCAAAGTGAAGCCTTGAAATCATTAGATGAGGCAATTTCTATTGACTGCCATAACCCAGATATACTTTTCGACCTAGGACTTGAATATGCTGAGCAAAGAAATACAAATTCTGCACTCAGATCTGCAAAAGAATATATTGATGCAACTGGTGGATCAGTATCCAAAGGATGGAAATTGCTTGCTCTGGTTTTATCTGCTCAGCAACGTTTCTCAGAGGCTGAATTTGTAACAGATGCAGCTCTGGATGAAACTGGTAAATGGGAGCAAGGACCATTATTGAGAATCAAGGCAAAGTTAAAAGTGGCTCAGTCTTTACCTGTGGATGCAGTTGAAGCATACCGCTTGCTTCTTGCCCTTGTTCAGGCCCAAAGAAAGTCTTCTGGATCTTTCAACAATAATACAGAGGTTTTCTTGACCTTTAGCTGCATTCTATTGTGAAATTATTTATTTTCTACTTGTTATCCTTGTTATACTTATTGCTTTAATATGGTGGTTTTGCGTGTTATGACAAGAATAATAATTCTATTTGTAAAACTTAAACTAAGAACCTGGAAAGTGAAAACCTTGGTCGGAATAAGAGTTTGTATAAGTTTAGGAAAGAGGTGGAAGAATGTCCTTGTCACAATTTCAAGTGCTGATCATTACTAGTGGACGTGGCTAAAACTATTTGCATGAGCAAATTTTAGAGAACTGCCTATGCTGACCCAATTTTGGTGGTATTGATAGAGCCATGGACTATATTGGATGATTTTGTCTCTCCATGATCCATTCATTGATTTAATTTAGCAGTGCTAGGGAGTAGATCAGATACTATACAAGGAGAGGGGAGTGAAAGAGGGACAGTACCAATTGGAGCACCAACAACAACAAAGAGAAGGAATGCTGGAGTCAAAGAAATTGAGATGCATCTATATTTGGTACCTAAGTTTCTTCTAGTTTTAATTTTATTTGTCCAAGCCCTTGTAGTGGTTAATGAAGATATATTTATATACATACAGAGAAATCAAAACTAATCTTAGATACCCAGAGAGTGTTATCGAATGATTCCACTAGATGTTTCAAGAATCAACACTCTTAGGATATTACAATAAGCAGTTGTTTGATTTGATGCTCATTTTGGTATTAGTAAGATGTAATTACTAGTTGAAATACTGGATATATTTTTTGTAATTCGATTGATTCTCTAATTTCAATTAGCTTATATTTATATGTAAATAACTTAATTAGATAGGGATTATAGGAGTGCAACTAATTTGGGTTGATATCAGCACATCTTAAAGTGCACCAAGTGCCAGCACAGCATGGTACTGAAATTGTACCATTTTGGCTGAAGATCAAAACTTTGGCATGCAAGGATACTTTACAATTTAGTTTTTGGTGCAATGGACCTTTTTGAAGTACCAGAAAAAATATCTAGAGTTAAACAGATGAATTTCCTCATAGGATAGTGTTTTACATTTTTGCATTGCAAATTGTTCATTTTTTCCGTGAAAGTAAAACAGGAAATAAAGTTGATATCAGCTTGTCCTGTTGCTATATGATATATCTATTTGACGGATTTTCATTTTAATCTCTACCAGTTTCCTTACTGATATGTAGTGTGCAGATTAGGCATCCAGATATGTAGCATGGTATCTTTCTTTATGCTCCCTTTCATTCTTTGCTTACATCAAGATAAACTTAGGCCATAACACAAATCTAGAATGTGTTATCACATTGTGCATAACACATTTGTTTCAAGTCACAGTATATTGTTGAAATTTGCTAGGATTCATGCAACTAAATCATAGTCCAAATTGGCTATTGTTATGCAAAATGTGAAAAAGGGAAATGTGCCACACAACAAAGTGTACTATCCTCACAACAAAAGCATCAAATGGTGCTATTGAATGTTAATCTAAAATTGTCATTGATTCTGATGCAATGAGGCATGCAAGTCGGCAATTCAATTATGCTTTTCTTATTTGACACACTCTGTTTGTGTTCATGCTTTCACGTTGCATCATTAATAAGAACTATCTAAACAGAAATCTACTAAATACACATATGGCTGCCAGTGCAAGTATTTGTACATTTTTCATAGGGTAAGCATGAGACAAATAAGGAATTGTACAATGACTTTGTAGCATGCTGCTTAATGAAATCATTTTACCCTTCAGTGCTGGATTAAATTTCATTCGTTGGCTAGTACTTTGGATGGATAGATATAGGGCTGTGGTGCATAATTTACAATAGAACCTTTTTTTTGGGGGGTGTGTTTTGTTTGGATGCAAATCTTTGAGACAAATAAGGAATTGTACAATAACTTTGTAGCATGCTGCTTAATGAAATCATTTTACCCACCCTTCAGTGCTGGATTAAATCTCATTCGTTGGCTAGTAGTTTGGATGGATAGATATAGGGCTGCAGTGCATAATTTACAATAGAACCTTTTTTTTTTGGTGTGTTTTGTTCAGATGCAAATCTTTGTTTACTTGTGGTATCTTTAAATTCTGATTTCTTTCAGCTTGAGGATGACAAAGTCAATGAATTTGAAGTTTGGCAAGGTCTTGCCAATCTATATTCGAGCCTCTCCCACTGGAAAGATGCTGAGATATGCTTGGATAAAGCTAGAGAAATGAAACCTTTTTCTGCTTCTATTCTACATACTGAAGGTATTGAAGACCATATTTACATTCTTTGTTTTCTTATTGAGTTGTTTAGTACTTTATGTTACATTCACACAGCAATATTACTAGTATTATGAATCTGCCATTTATATCTTTATATTCTTAATATCCAAAAGGTTCTTCTCTGGAGATTTGCTACTTTTAAGAGACTTAATATCCTTTGCTAACAATTTTACTGGGCCCTCAATGGTGGTTTTGTTACTAACTTGTACAGGAGAGAGACTGAAATACTTATTATTGCCAACTTTGTCAGGACTCTTATAGGAATGGGGCAATAGAAGAAATCAACATGTGGAATATGCTAATAACTCTATAGTCCAAATATTATTGTTCATTGCAAAACCTAGTAAACTATCTGCTCCTCTTAAAATAAAATTCTTGTTTAGCTTGGAATGAATTGCTTATGCCACTCATGCCCAGTAAACGCATCTTGACTTTCAAATACCTTGGAGGGAGAAACTGACATGTTAGTTTCAGTTGTCTAATTTCAAGCATTGACTTAACTACGTGGCTTTATAATTATAGAATTTTTCTGAAAATTCTTGTTGTATTGAGTCCATGAACCACAGATTTGATCATGTTTTGAGATACTAAAAATCTTTCTCCTTGCTATCTATAATTCATCAGGTCGTATTTTTGAAGCCTGCGGAGAGACTGACCAAGCAGCATTGGGTACTTACTGCAAGGCCCTCTCAGTTGAACTTGACCATGTGCCGTGTAAAGTATCTATTGGCGCTCTGCTGTCCAGAAAAGGTTCAAAGTCTCTGCCCGTCGCCAGAAGCTTTCTTTCTGCCGCACTAAGGCTGGAACCGACAAATCGGTCGGCATGGTATCACCTGGGTTTGATTCACAAGGAGGAAGGTCGGTTGAGTGATGCAGCAGACTGCTTCCAGGCGGCATCATTATTAGAAGAATCAGATCCTATAGAGAGTTTCAGATCTATTGCATAAGCATCAAAGTAAATGTTCATTTCCAGTTTTTCTTTGCTTTTACCTTCCCATTTTGACTACATAGCTTCATTCAATTGGATCTCTTTTGTACATTGTATTTATAGAGATTAGCCTTTGTGGACTTCCTGTTCGTTTTGGTTTGCTTTCCTGTAGTGCAATATTGGTTCTTGCTATTTTGGCGGCTTTTAATATCACAATCTGAGGGTGTTATTCTTGCTAACCATACACCACTTGGTGACGTGACACTATATAATAGAAGAGGTCTAGGAATTAAAGGAACAAAACCACTTAAAGAAATCTATAATTCGTCTACATTCATATAATTATATTTTATTACAAAGACAGCAAAATCATAAAAATAGAAAATCAAAGAAATAAAATAAAAATACAGTGAAATAGAAATTAAATCGGAGAATCAACGGGTTGAGATTTTTAAACAATTCTATATATAACAAAATCAATTATAATATCAAAAAATATATATATATTAGTGCCGGTAAAATTAAAGGTCAAAGAGAAGCATATTATAAACATAAATTGTTGAGTGGATATATATATTAAATTTGCAAGAAAATAAAGAAAGATGTAATTTTCTATTACAATTTTAAGTCTTTCCTTAAATTCTTATAACCATTTAGTATTTTTTTATATTGGAATTTAGAGTTATTAATTATTAGTATATTATCATCAGATGAATTTTTTATTTTTATTATTTCGTAATAATCAACTAACAAATAAATTACTAGATCTAGCGTTCTGATAACATCATCTAACGTATAATGTTAATTAAAATCAACTAAGAAAATTTCATTATCTTGGTTTAATACTTCTACTGTGCTTAATTTATTTTACCACAATTTATTAAATTCTAAGTTCACATTTTAAACTCAACTCTGTATTATGACAACTCATATTATCCTATAAAGGTTATATATTATGAAATTATAAGTATCAATAATAAGGTCAAACAAATCTAAAATCAGATATTAATGGAAAAGTAACTAAGAATATCCATATTAAATTTTAAAACAATCTTTTTCATCTTAATTCTCGTAGTCTGGATCATTTCATCATTAGCCCATTCATTTTATTAGAAAAAAAATTTTATATAATCTTTGGCTTCGCTGCTGCCTACTACTATCGATTAATAAATTCTATTTAACTAATCTATCTAGCAACCTAATAAAATAAAGTTTATACTTTATAATTCTCTTTCGATTAACAAACAACAAATTGTAATTGAAATAAGAAGAAGAAATTGATTCTGTAAGAGAAATAAGAGGTTAATATTGTTTGAAATAAATGAAAGAAGAAAATAAAAAATTTATTCCTTTTGTTGTTATGGTTGGACAAAGGGGAAAAAGGTTGCTCATCGGAAAAAATAAAAGGAAAATTATTGCTTTTTTCACGTTAGCAACCTCGGCTAACTCCGATGAGCTCAACAACGACACAGAGAGATCGTAAGGAAAGATAAAACGGAGTTAATTTTGCTGTGCAAATAAAAATCTTAAAAAATAAGAAAGAAAAGAGAAGAGGGAGGAATAGAGGACTGCTTAATTTTGTTGCGAGAGCTGTTGCTATACTTGTGACGAAAAAAAAAAAACAAGAAAGGAAGGGTGAAGGATAAGAAAAGGAGAACGGAGGCAGAGAAGGAGGGAAAGAGAGAAGGACGCGTGGTCTCTTGCACCTGTGCACGCGACGTACGAACAGGAAGGAGGGGAAATCACAAGAGAAAAGAAAAAAAAATTCCTTAAAAATATCCTAATTTATTTTAAACTGGTCGAACTGATTTAACTGATTAAATTTGATTCGATAATAATTTAGCTGGCTGCCACGTGCCGTTTGCTTAGGCGTGCACGCGATGCTACTGGATCGAGGCCATATTCATGCCCGATCGATGCGAGGCCGAATTGTGACCGGGCTTGACTGTGACAGTGGTGACAGTGAGGTCAAGCTCGATCTCCGTCGTGACCGCAAGGATGAGCTGCATGTGACCACGATGTCGTGGCTGCGACATAACGATCGCATAGTGGCCTAAATCCAGTTGTGTCTTGTCGCGGCTGCAATTTAGCCCGTCCTATCGCAGCTGCAATGTGGTGATAATCCAACGAGATG
>JBAMHZ010116350.1:0-16070 GCA_037177395.1 Alpinia galanga | reverse complement strand
AAAATTGATGAAAATATCTCTTTTATCGCTTTTTTATTTCTCTATTATTTACAAGTATCCTATTGCATTCATCTTTAATACATTTTATTTGGATAAGATTTTTTATCTTCCTTTCTTTCATTTTAGTTATTCTATAAATGTCTATTTTCCCTTCTTTTGTATTTAATTTTCGATATAACCGTTTAAAAGTTTCATTCTTAGCTTCATTTTCTTAGCTTTTTTTTTTGTTATTGTATATTTTTTTCAGTTTTACTTATTCTTACAAATATATTAGATTATTCATTTTTTTCCTCTACTTTCTCCTGTACCTTCTCATTCCACCATCAAAATTCTTTACTTCGTGGTTTATGCTCCTTTGACTCATCGAGTACACTCTTGGCTATTATTTTCAATTTTGATACTATCTTATCCTATGTCATATTAGGGTTACCGTATATTTCACCTAATACTTGTACTCCTATCTTCTTAAATATGTTCTGTTCCCAATCTTTTAATTTTCACCACTTAATTCTGGGAGTATATTGATACTATGCTTGAGGCGTATATCTAATACTACTAACTTATGTTGGATACTTACGATTTATCCAGGAATGATCTTGCAATCTTTACAAAACTTTCTATTTCTCTTCCTAACTATAAGAAAACCAATTTGTGATTTATTATTCCCCTTTTGAATGTGACAAAGTATTCTTCTCTTTTTTTTAAATACGTATTAGCTAATATAAAGTCATATGCTATTGCAAAATCTAATATAGTTTTATCTTGCCGAGATATTACAGTTGGATCATACAACGTGTTCCTTTTAGGAAACAATCTAACATTAGTATAATAGTTTACTAGATTTATGCATTGAACATTTGTCTTAGTTTAATGCTGGTTTACAATTTAACGCAATCCTCTTCTTTATTCAGATTTGGGACTCATCATACAAGGTTAACTCGTCATGTATTATACTATATAATAAGTATATAATTAAATATTAATCATGCACCATGCTATATACAACAAAGCAATAACAATAATTAAGTCTTATCCCATTAGGTGGGAGTGCACTATATGCTATAATAACTATATTTTACTAGCTTGATACTACACAACATGAATTAGCTTGCAATGCAAAACAATTTAAACAATAGAGGCAAGAAGATAGTTCCATTTTTTTTTATTGCTAGCTAATAACCTAATGAAAAATTTAGATTTCATCCTTGTTTAATCATTGGCAAGGTCAAGTGAAAGATAGTTCCTCTATATTACATAATATCAAGTTTGCAACATACCCTCAACTTCTTTCCATAATTTCTCTTCTCTTCTTAGGCTCTTTATTTCTAGACCCCTGTGTGTAAGCAACCAATATAACATGTAAGCAATACACCCACTCCCTCTATACATTATTGCATTTTCACAGCGAATACAACATAACATTTATACACAACAAGTACAATCAGCCACAAAATTATAAATGCCTCATTAACTTTAACATAAGGTTCAAAATTTCATTTTGAGTTAGGGTTTCGCTCCTCGATTAGTACAAAATGTGTTGGTGTTGTGCTGACACTACCATCGCGTAGTTCCGGAGGTGTCAATGAGGAGCAGGAATCATGTAGGAAGAGAAGAGGAAGAAGATCAAAGAAGGAGAAGAAACAAGAGTATTAGGAGTATTGAACCCTAAACCTTTGTTGCCTTTCCCTACAAAAGCCTTGGGTTACATTGCCATGGTTTGCGAAAGCATCATATCCTCGGGAGAAGCTCCATGTTGTGTGGAAGAAGCCTCATATGCCTTAAGGGAAGCTTTTAGGTGCATCAACATTGTCATAAAAGTTTTATAAAATCTTGGATTGTTATGTTCTGTGTGCTGATTAATGGGTGAAACAAAATAGCTCTCTAGTGCTAACCGAAGTGGAATAGAATGTTATACTATCAACACCAACAACCCGCAAACCTAAGTGGAACAAAATGTTATACTATACTCAACAACAAAAACCATAGACATCCAATCGGTGCACACATCCAATGTGCGCATAGTGATTGAATCCAAAAAGGACCCGAACCCAATCATATGTATTGGAAATTGATAATTGCATTATCTCCAAACTTATAAAATATATGAGATTCTAACTCCTTAAAATAACATGACTTATTCATTATAAAATAATAGACTTTCTTAATAAAATTCTAATTTTAAAAAAAAGGTAGCCCGATGCACGAAGCTTCCGCATGCATGGGTCCCGAGAAAGGATCCATTGTACGCAGCCTTACCCTTTTTTTTTTTTTTGCAAGAGGCTGTTTCCAGGATTTAAATCTGTGACCTCTAGGTCACAAAGTAGCAACTTTACCGTTGCGCTAAGGCTCCCTTCTGTAAAAAAACTTCACTTTGTAAAAAAATAAATAACTTTTATAAAATCTAGATAAGTTATCATATCCCATAATTTATGAAAATATTATCCCATAATTTATGAAATATTTTCAACCTAATTTTTAGAGATATACATAGTCACAAAATCATGTTTTCTACACTCCTCTCTGTTTATCATTCTCAATTTAGATACTATACTTTGAAATACTAAGCTACTTAACTCAAGTAAGTATATTTGCAAATTGTCTTTGTGTCGATATATAAAAGTACAAATTAACCCACTCTTTATTTTTCTTTAATGAAGTATATGTATTTTAGTCGATCTCAGCTAGTGGGATAAGGTTTGGTTGTTATTAAAGTGCATATCATCTTCAATGTGCTCCGTTCAATCATGTTATACTGGTTTGTGAATTATGTTAATCGCAGGCTTATTATCATAATAAAGTATGGTTCGGTCATCCTACCTGATTTGCAAGTCTTCTAAGACTATCTTTAATCAAAGTTCATACACCTTGAGTCATTGCTTGGAATTCTATTTTTGCACTAACCCAAGTTACCACATATTATTTCTTCCTTCACGAGACCACTATGATCGATGCAATATCAAGTAGCAGTTGACCTTTTGTCCACCATTGACTCAGCATAGTTAGCATCTGTATATGCCTCTAACACCAAATCTCCATTGCTTTTGACCAAAGTTCTCTTTCTTGGTGTTCGTTTGAGATATTCTAATAGGCTTGCAAATGAGATATGCATGAATCAACTAATCATACTAATGCATATGCTATAATACTTTGATACATTTCCTATAAGATTTAGATCTATTGGAGTAATTGCTGGCTTACATATTGTGTTACCTGTCTTTTAGAGAGATCTATAATATATTTCTTTTGAAAGATAAAATTGTCTTGTCCAAAGGGTCACCTCAATCCCAAGAAAGTATTTCAACTTTCTTGATACCAAAGTCCTACATACACTAAGAGCATTGTGACTTCCCCTATAAAAGAGTGTTCAATAAATAATGAATCACCCCCTTGGCTTTGTCCATACTGCATAGCCATCATAAATCTAGCAAATTTGCCAAATCATGTCAGTGATGGTTGCTTAGGATCATATAAGGCTTTCTTCAATTTTCATATAGTATGAGCATCCAAATTATTGTGATATGCTGATGGGACCTACATATAATCTACATAAAAAAAATACGTTCTTGATATCAAACTCCATTTGAGTTAGATTCTTGGACTTGTCAAAATTACTAATAAGAGATCTTAGCTTCTCGACTTCAACCTCTTCTGACCGTGTTGTAACTATTGTTTGTACAACTTTCAACATTTTATGAGTTAAAACTTGTACAATAAAAAATTAGTGGAAGACTGGGAAAAATCAACAATGAAATTGAGCAAACAAGAAAAATTGAGCAAGATTGGTAAAAGGAATCTAGTTATGAAAACTGCTAAAAAGACACGAGAAATATTCTATTTTTTCTTTAGAAAAGAAAGCAGCAACAACAAAACCTTTATCCCACTAAATAGGAATCAACTATATAGATCTTTTTACACTATTGGAATCGGTCTTCTACTATTTCCTCTTCTATATTTAAATGAATTATTATGTTTTTATCATTGCTAACTAAGTTTACTTTGATCTCCCTCTTCTTTGATTAATGTACATATTTGTCATAATCTCACATCGCCTAATTAGGTCATTTATTGGTCATCTAAATATATATTTGTACCATCATAAAAGCATCTCTCAAAATTGTCTTAAATAGATGCGATCCTAATTTTCTCTCTAGTGTTTTTATTTCTTATCATATTCATCTTAATATTCTCATCTTTGCTCATGTGCTAAATTCATAGCCCAAAATTACTCCATATGACATACCAAGTTTGCCCATCATTTTGCAAAGCTACTCTTTTAAGCTTTAGAGGTACTTTACAATCACAAAAAATAAGTGACACTCTTCTCCATTTCAACCATGCCACATGTATCCAATATAAAATATTTCTATCAACCCCTCCATTCTTTTACAAAAAGGATTCTAGATAGTTAAAGTTCTCAATTACAAGTAACTTGTCATCTCTTATTTTAACAATTGTCTGCTACTTTCAATGTTTTCTACCAAGATTTGAGTTTAATATTTACTTCACGTATCTCATCGACCAAAACAATATCATCTGCAATCAACATAACATCATGGTAACGTGTCTCAAATATGTCTAATGAATTCATTCATGATTAGTATAAAAAGATATGAACTTAAAGCTAATCTTTGATGTAAAACGTTAGGTTAATCAGCTTGGAGTCTTCACTCTTATCATTACATCCTCATACATTAAAAAGTTAATAAAAATACCTCTTCCATGGCTCTTTTATTTACTCATCCTTCACTAGTATCCTATTGGATTAATCCTTAGTCCATCTTATTTGAGTAGAATCCCTCGCTTTTCTCTCTCACTCACTCTAACTATTTTATAAATGTCTTTTCCTTTTATATCAAGTAATCGATATATTCTTGACATTACTCATTGTTTTCTTAACTTTTTTCTAGGCTACTGCCTATTATTTTAATTTTCTTCATTTTTACAAATATATTGTGTTTTTTCACTTTTTGTCGATACAAGTTGTTCAATTTTTTTCTTTTCTCTAGAAGGGAGAGGAAAAGAAAAAAAAATATGAAGGTTGAAAGAAGCGATGAAGGCTGAAAGAAGGAAACCCAAATCAGTGAGGGTTTAAGAACTAAGAGTGGATGAAAATAGGAAATTAATGATGTCGGTGGAACAAAATGATGAAAAAGTGAAGATGATAGTAGTTGTGCAACTAATGAAGTGGAGGAAATGTTATGTGATGATGAGGAGAGAAGGAAGTCACAATATAGAGTTTAGTGTGAATGATTTGTAGATGAGGACAGTACTAAAGCCTGAGGATGATGGAAAATGAAAATGAGAGTAAGTCTAAGAAGTAGATTAAAGGTGAACCAATTAATATATTAAAAAAATAAGTGGGAGTGGGAGTTTAATTTTCTCATCCTAAGCTTGAAAATGATGCCAAGGATTGGAAAAATCATCTATTTTATCAGCGAAACCAAACAAATTGCAATCAACAAATTAAAACATGATGTGGTAGAAATCTTAGCATTCACATTAGAAATTTTGGAAATGATTTTGATACTACATAGGAAAATTCTCAATCCATGAAATAGATACTCTAGGAGATGAGTACCAGTACTACTAAATAATGACATTTATAAAAAGCTCACGGATACAAAGATGAGCTATATTGCATGATGGTGATTAAAAATTATATTAACTCAAAACCTTATCCAACTCATGGATCCTAACCCCTTCCTTATTATTGACAATAT
Source organism: Alpinia galanga (assembly GCA_037177395.1). Taxonomy (NCBI): domain Eukaryota; kingdom Viridiplantae; phylum Streptophyta; class Magnoliopsida; order Zingiberales; family Zingiberaceae; genus Alpinia; species Alpinia galanga. Next base: position 10,350 of record JBAMHZ010116350.1, on the reverse strand, counting down.
GATTTATTCTTCCAAATACCAAGACTTTTCTAATAAAACTCTTAATAATCCCAATTAAAATTCTAGCACACTTTTATAAAAAATCTAAATAACAACTAGTTATGCTACGATATTTTATACATAGTTAATTTAAGTCTAATTTTAAAAGATATACATAGTTACAAAATCATATTTTTCCCATGCTATGTAATTAATAAATTTTGTATAATTAATTTGTATATTATGTATAAAACCATGTATAATTAACTAAAACTTTATTTGATCAGTACTGTTTTATTAATTAGTACATGTTTTTTAGTAATTGAATTAACTAATTTCATTGGTTTTAACAGGTTAATTGATTTAATTAGTTAATTAAGTTATCTGTTAATTGATTTTAATCAATTAATTGATTCTATTTAGTTAATTGTGTATTAAAATCATAATCAAATTACAAATGTGAGGAATTTGATATTTTACCAATTAATGCAAATGATTTTTAATTAATGTAGATTTATATTTAGAAATAAATAAATCTCAAAATTGTATTTGCACAGCATGATACCAATGTTGAACCATTCTAATCAGCTATATATCAAAAGTAACCAATATAAACAAAATTTTATATCAATAACAATTAAATTAATTATCTAATCTAAGCAATCCTCGATTCCATGTGAAAATAATATATATATATATATATATTACATTCCTTGTGAGTGTATGGACAACTATCTCTCAAGAACAAGTTTTTAGGTTCGGTGTCAATGGGAAAATAGAGCACCTAATAACGCATCTTCACAAACCAAAAACTACAAGGTCGCCCCTTTCATTTTGGGGGTGATGAAGGGATTGTACCAACCAAGCCTTTTTTCATGCTTTTCCTAGAGGTCTGAAGAAAGCAGCAATCAATATAATTTCCCTAATCCTCCCTTTTCGAAAGAAAGAATATAAATACATATATACACCCTCAATAATTGAAGATTTCACCCTTACAAGACAATTCTAAACTAACATCCAAATGTAGGTTTTCATAGTTGTTCCCTCATTGGTATTTGTAATTAGCAAATTGGCCTCTAATTAAACCAATAATAAGCAATTCAACCCTCCAAACACCTATGCAAACCTGCCTGAAATGGATTGTTTGGTAAATTGTAAGATAAGTGGTAAAATTCATTTGAGAGAAAACTTTCCAATTACTTCATTCAATTGTATTCAATTTCCACCATAGTCACAGAACTCCCATACTCCATATGAAATCACCACAACCAATCACAATACTAATGTCAATGGACTGCGCTTGGGCTGAGTACAGCAATGGCCATGAACCTGTTCTGCACATTTTTTTCCATGTTGTGTCCCACTCAATATGGCTCCAAATGGGTTGCACCAGACAACCTAAATACTCCCCAACACAAGCCCAAACCTTAGCAACCTATGCCAGTGCCAACCTGAGCTTAGACCTGAGTGACCCATGCTTGGGTCCATGGGTAATTAATTAAAAAAATCTAAAATAGAAAAAATCTAAAAAAAAAGAAAATTTTAATGTTCGAGGATTAGAGGATTCATAAGTAAATTTAGGAAGTTTTAAATGTCTAATTTGGTAATTTTAAACTTAATTTGATCAAAATTTCATTCAAACTACTATTATTTTTGAAAATCTAGAGATATTTTAGTTAAATCAGAGTTTTTGGCCAATTGAATAAGTAAGCTAGCTCATTTGGGTTGTGCCCCCCAACACAACCACTTGTCATGCTCAACAGAGAACCTCAGATATATTGAGCATAATCCAAGAGCCGACAAGAGATTTCCCAGCCCAATCTGTAAGATGGGTTGGGCTTGGCACAACTCGACCTTTTGGTAAGTGTTTGTGTGTGTTGTGTGTTTGTGTTATGGGTGGGAGGGTATGCATGTGTGGGTGTCCACGTGTAGGTGTGGGCACATGTGGGTTGCCTTATGGCTTCTTCCCTTGTGCGTCATGTGTGTTTGTGGGTATGGGTGTGTGTGGGTGTGCATGTGTGCATTTGCATGTGGATTGCCTTGTGGTTTCTTCCACTGTGTGTTGTGTGGGTTGTGGTTGTGGGTGTGTTGTGGGTGTACATACAGGTGTGTGCATGTGTGTTGCCTTGTGGCTTATTCCCCTAGGAAACAAGATTACACCTATCATAATTGAATATAAATCAAGTCTGTTCCTTCCCCATTTTTGAACGAATGCAAGAACAAAATCAGAAGTCGCTAGTATCAGATACAACCAAAATATCAGTTGTCAAAAACAATGCAAGTCAAGCTGTTAATAATAATGTGTCTAAACTTTTATGTCATCTGTTGTGAAGTACTGTTCAGGTGATAAGAATGGCTAAAATGGTTAAATATATTGCCAAGGACAAGAAAGATCTATAAAAATTATTATCCATTGCACACCTTGAGAAATCAGCTTCAAGTTTATTAAATTTCGTAACAAAATCCTCTGTGAACTTTAAGTAAGCATCATCTGCCATGTTTGAAGTCCTAAGCTCTCCAAGCATCCTAGAGAGTTGAGATAAAGAATATCTAATTAAATAGCAGTATAAAAAGTTGTAGAAAGTGGAATTCCCTAGATTACAGGTAATAGAACAGTTTAACATCTCAAATATTATATAGTGAGATCAAACTTACATATTTTGCTTTACCAATGGTTCATGCCAATCATCTTTTGAGGAAGACACTAGGCTACATGCATCTGCAAGTGCTGATTTAGCTATAACAAAAGACAAACTTTGATAAGCTGAAGTTGCCTTTCCATTAAGTAATTCAGATGGTACAGCTGGAACAAGTTGCTGCATCAGTTGAGTTGTAAGGATTAGCCTTCTTCGTGAATGAGGAAATGATGATGGACCATCTTCCACAGCTTCAGCTTCATCATCTACCTACTCAACAAACAATTACAAGAAGAACTCTAAAATTCACTCCAACGGGACCTGCTAAAGATTGCAACAAACTGATTGAAACAAGAATTGTTGGTTAATGAACAAACCTTCTCCATCAATCTATCGGCAGAGATATTCCAAGACAACTCTGCCATACTAGAGGGGAAAAAATCGCATTTATCAGACATAGCAAACGAAAATCAAGGTTCTTAAGAAAAGTAGACTTTATAGAGCAATATCAAAGCAGCCATATAAAAAATACCTTATGCTTTCCAAGCTTTGTAGGCATTCAGTGACAATCTTATGCCATGGCACATCCATTGTCACACTTTTACGTTTCTTTGGTCTTAAAATTGCACCATGGTCAATGGTGTTTGGTAACAAGGGCGATGATTCATTGGGTGATATCTTGGAGGACAATGTACCTTCCCTGTAACCACCAGCATGAATGCTATCAAGTCTTTGCTCAACTATAACACTATCTTCCATCCCTGCAGTAACATTTTGAAGTGAGTACTGCTGTGTTGAAGCCTTTACACTCTTTTGAGCGTCATAAAAAGCAACCACACTGCCATTTTGGTAGATTCCATAATGCTCAAACGAGGCAGGAACCGTATGAGGACTAATGTGCATGCAATCATTACCTCCCAATGCAGTAGCTGTGGAATTTGTGCAGAGGGGATGAATATGCGTTTGAAGGTCATCCTGTCCAGCTGTTGATGTTCTAGGATCTTTTTCTTTATGGTCATTTGAGTTAAAGCTTAACATTTGGGCATCTGAAACATGAGAAGCTGCCGCAACTTTAACATCAGGAGGACATCTGGAATGTGAATTATCCCTGTGATTAAATCTCTGATTTACATTTAAGTTCATTTGTGGAGTATTAAAAGATGTTCCTCTCAGCATGTTTTCTGCCGAATTGTTCGTATCAGATTCAGAAGCCTTCATGGACTGTATTTGATGGAGTAAGGAATAGTTTTTCTTCTGACAATCTGAGGGCTTTGGCATGCGATCACAGATGCCAATGCTCCTAGAAGAAATAACACTTGTTAGAGAAGAAAGCAAGTCTTGAGATCTAAGAGCTAGATCATGTTCAAGTTTAGCCTTGTTAACATCCTGCTGATGCAGAGAGACACGAGACGATACTGAAACACTAGAACCTCCATCTAAGGCTGCTGTTTCTTCCCCTTGGAACATATAACTTGCCCTTGAAACAACATCCATCTTCCCTTCAAGTATATTTGAGGATTTGACTTGAGCTGAATTCTCTTCTTTCTGTGAATTAGAAGAACAAGTGCTAAGTTCAGGAGCAGTTTCTTCCTTGTTCAATTGACTGTGAGCCTTTGACATGCCCCATGAACTTCTATCCCTTCCATGATTTATTAGGGACTGAAGTACATTTGGAGCAAGTACAGGATTGATACCGGCTTGACGTTGTTGAGATGATATAGTTGTCCACACATTATGCAGCTTTGAGGAGCCAGCTTGGTTAGACATACCTGATTCTGAAGATTGTAAAACTTGTTTGGTGTCTACAGAGGGTAGTTGATGGCCAGAACTTGTAATTTGAGAAAATCCTGCAAATGTTGGTTTCATGGGATCTGCCCTTCCAGAGAAAAATTGTGAACCATAAGTATTATGATTTCGAGCATTGGAAGCAACTCCAGAAGCTGAAAATCTACTAGACAAAGTAGGCAATGCCTGAAAAGACTTGCCAGCTATAGCTGTATCATTAGAATCATCTGGCTGCTTCATGAGTGCACCTGCATTGGCTTGGTTTCTGTTAGAAATATGACCTTCTTGCTGCTGCTGTAGGGGACCTTGTGCACCAGAATGGTCTTGTTGTGGAAATTGGAGCTGCTCTTGCAGATGATTTTGTGCCAAAGGAAACTCAGAAGCAGTGACTTCCAAGTATTCATTCTCTTGTTGTCCTGGTAGGCCGGAAATCTTATGCCCATTTGCTGTTTCAGATGCTTCATCAACGAGAGGCAAAGGTTGACCTAAAGAAGTATAACTAGACTGCAACTGATCTTGATATCCAGCCTCTACATAGCCTGATTGTCCAATCATATCACCATTCAAGGTCTTCTGATATATTGGGTCTTTGTCGGGCAGTGATTGCCTCTGAGATGGAGGGGCCAGATGCAATCCAAACCCTCTTGAGTTAGAAGACCAACCAGAGTGAACTCTGGCAGCAGGAACATCAACTAGTATGGCCTTGTCAGATGCATTCACAGAATTCTCATTTCTTGACTGATCAACCTTGTAAAGAAGCTCAAGCATATTATTGCTGCCATAAATAAATACAAAAATCTAGGATTAGAAAGATCAAAACACATAACTCATAATAAAAATTCTAAAAGTGAATTAAAAACATTAAAAAATTAAATGAAGTGAAGAAATTGAGAAAAAAAAGTTCAAAGTTGAGACCCATTATCAGGTGCCATTGCAGTGAGGAATAAACTAACAAATGAAAGAAAAAATAATTTCTTAGGGCCATGTTTTCTACAAAAGAAGGAAACAGCTAGATCTCAACACCAGGTGCATTTGCAGCAAGGAGTGAACAAATAAATGAAAGAAAAAAAAAAGCCCAAAAAAATGTTTCTTAAAACCATGTTTCTTACAAAGGAAGGAACAAGTATGGAAAGAAAGATAATGTGTTGGGAAAACAAACAGGAAAAAGATTGCAAAATATTTTGCATCCAACCATTTCCATAGAGGGAAGGAAAAAGAGAGGGAAACTTTAAATTCCAAAACTTGTCAAAAATACAAAAGAAAAGCATAAAAAAAACATATTTATTTTTTTTAAAAAATGTTCATGTTCAATTACAAAAAATATAGAGGAAAAGTAGAGAAGATTTCTTGGTGTTTCCTTCCCTCTAGTTTTTTCTGCAAAGGAAACAGAGGGAAAGTTTCACTGGGGAAATATATATGTCCCCTTATTTTCTTTCTAGTTTCCTTCCCTCATAAGAACCATGCCCTAAGTTCTAGCATCAACCAAGAAACTATTTCTTTGATACTAGCATAGAATCAAGCTTGAACAGTCTATTCCACCAGTTCCATTAGGCATGGAATATGCATGCTAATGATTATTGAACCAGGGTAAACCTATAAAACCGTATATGCATGGCCCATGCTGTCATGAAATATTCAGCTATTGAAATCATGCTCCATAGCAAGGACATCATCTGGGCAAGGATCCCATCACAATGGTTGACTTAAATAGATGTTCTTAAAAGGAAAAACAACTGTACCTTGCTTGAGAAATGGTTTCATTCTGTGTATATTGAGCTCTTGATTCATCAAAAGAACCACTAGAGGGGTGGAGAGGCCTTGCATCTACAGATGATTGCTCAGCTTCCACTCGAACCCCCTACAGGGAAAAAAGTTTTTATTCAATTTGGAATTGAATTAAAATATCTAAAACCTGAATTCTAGAGAAAGATGTAAAAGGTAGAGAATGGACATTCTTCCAGGATCAACTATATTACCTCACTAGTGTCATTTGGATTGTTACCAACAACATGACCAGCAAAATGTGAATTCCCATTGAAGGATTGGCCAATGTTATTTGATCCACCAAAGACTGAGTTGGGTAGACTTTGTAAGTTTAACTGATGATTGGGTTGGAAAGAAGGCTCTGCTTGCTTCTTCAAATTACCAGGTGAGCTCTGAAAGATGTTAGGTCCCATTGAAAGTTGACCGTGATGAATTGAATTCTGGCTTCCAATGTCATGGCTTAATATTTCTATTGCAGGAGTTGTTGAAAAATCGCAACAAGTCTGATTTTCTTCATCATCTTTGTTAACATCAGAAGTCACACACGTATTGCAGGCAAAATTTCTTCCAAAAGCAGATTTTTGTTCATCCATAACTTGTTGATGCATGTTCTGATTCGATTTTAAGGAATTTGGGTGCCTAACAGACCCCAAATTTCCTGCCAATGAATCTTCTGATTGCATCTTGAGACTAACAATATTTGGTTTGACAAATTGTGTTCCAGCACCCTGATCAACATGATTTTCAGGGATCCTATGATAACTTGAAGTAGTGTCACCTCTAGATTCCATTGCATGACTAGAAATCCAGCCACCTAAGCTATTGACAGGCTGAAAAGGAACATTGGATAAGAGCAAGTTCTGTTGGCCAAGATTACCATTTCCATTGTCTTGTGACTTTAACTGAATGTTCTCTGAAATGTTATGGCTCTGCTCAATGGACTGTCCATTCCATATTCCAATAGGAAAAGGAATTTTAGCTTGAATAGCACATATAAGTTTGGTTTCATTCTCGCTAGCTGAAGAAATCTTAGCTTCAACACCACCTTCTACTAGTCTGGAATGAGTCTGACTATTTCCAAACTCTTTGCTATTGGTTCCTTGCAAGGCAGACCTTAGACACACATGGGAAGCCTCAATAGTTGCCGTACTATTTTCTTCACAAGCAGTCTTCAAGAGAAGACTATTATTGCCAGCATTCAAGGAGCTTGGAGTTGCATTTGGATGGATGGATAAAGAAAAAGGTTGTGCTATCGATGAAACTTGATTATGAGAGCTGTCATCATCCAATTCAATTGGTTGTTTCCCATCATCACTTGCACACAAAAGTGTCCTTACAGGTTCAGTTTTACTCAAGCCGCTCCATTCTTCCTGCCCTTTATAGCTAGTGGAAGTTTGAACAGCCTCTTGCATAAGAGCGCTCCAGCTCCCACTTTGGATAGAAGGAAATGCACCATAATGATCATTATCTACTGGGTGTGCATGCATATTTCCACCCATGCCAGACGTAAGGCTTCCACCAAATAAAACTCCCCATTTATCATCATCATCTGTGCCAAACAACAGCTTTTGTTCCATAGGATCTAAACTAGCTACATTCAAAGAATTCTCAAATTCTGATATTTGCTTCCCCTGTAAATTAGTAGATGTATCATCTTGTTCTTGCCTACCATGAAACTCCTGAAACTGATCATGGAGATTGCTAGCTTGTTGATAGTTTCCAACTGCAACACCATTAGCTAGATCTTGCATAGGAGATTTTATATATGCATTTCTGTCTTGAAGATTGTGTGTCTCCAATGTGTTGTCGTGTAAGAATCCTTGTTGAGTTGATTCCAAGCCAGATTGAATAGTAGATGGAATTGATGACTTAGCTCTTACAGTTGCATCTGAATTAGTTATCAAGTGGTTGCAATTATTAGACAATTCTAAGAAGTGAGAGTATTGGCCTAAACTGCTAGTGCCTGGAACAGGCAAGCCTTGAATAAAATGACTATTCTGTTGCGGCACAAATCCCATGGATCGCATTGCTCGACTGCAGTCATTCAGTGTACCATCACCATTGCCAAGGTTCTGTATCGCTGTTGGGTGACTGGGCTGCACCAAGTTCATGTTGCCAGCAATAACCATCTGATAGTTAGTGGGTAAGTTGGAGAGGTCTCCAACATAATTATTTGTCCTCATGTAGTTATATGCATTGTTTATTGGCATTTCACTTTGTATTGCAGTTAACTGATCTCCCGTGGCAGATTTTCCTACAAATGACATCTGTCTCTGTGGAACCAGTTGTCTTGCTTCATGATCCAGCTGCTGAAGGTGGTGCTGTCTCTGAAGCTCTTGGAGTTGGAGCTCCTTGGATAACAATTGTTGTTGCCACAACTGCATATAGCTAAAGAAGATTGTGTCTTGGATAATAAAGTGTCACACAAGGCAGGTATCTTCAAGGAAGCAGTGATCTACAACCAAGAAACTTTATAAGAAGTCCAAAAAGCCAACAAATCAGAGGGAAACAAATGAATTTAGTGCCAATTGCAATTTTGTGGACGAGCATTTTTTTCCCCTCAGAATAACCATGAAAATCAGATGCAAAATATAGTGAGCATGAGCATCTTCCTGAAATGAAAATAACAATGACTTTGATCATGCAGACTTGTATTGATCAACACAGGTGCCTAGAATCAAAATATGTGAAGATAAGTTAGATTAAAGACACTAGCAATATTAACAAACTCGGTAATTAGTCATTGAAACTTTCAAACTTTATGCTCACTCTAACAAGATGGAAGAAAGTAAACTTCTGGTCTACAATTCATGCAGGCACTCCCATAAAAAAGTACTAGAATTTTTCAGTTTGGGATTCATACCATTGCTTTAAGACATTGAATCACCTAATATAACACATAATCACCCAAATTTTCAACTTCATATTGACAAGCACATGCTAAGTAGTTTTCTTCCTTGTGTGTGGGGGGGAGGGGGAGGGGTTGTTGGGCTTTGTAGCTCAACTCCACTGCAAGCGCAGCATCCTAGTCCTTATGTACTACAAACATACAAACAGATATTATCAGATGCTACCATAACAGACAAGGACATGAGAATCAAAAGTAGTTATTGATAAGAAACAACCATATATTAACTTACAGATTTTTCACATAAACTAGTAAAAGGAGGAAAACAATAGAATACAACCAAAATTATCTCCTATCGTAATTGATATCGCTACATTTTCATTTCATATTATAGAACTAGAAAATAAAATCAGTTAAACAAAGTCAACGAAACTCCTTTGAATATTCAGGCCAGAAAGACCGAGTCAAGACGGTTCGAACAAACATTACCAAGGCAGGTTGGCTCAGCATAAATAGATTCCCGAACTAAGACAGGTCAGCTCTATCAGCCGGTAGACTCCCGAGCCGAGACAGATCAGCTTTATCGGCCGACAGACTCCTGAGCCGAGACAGATCAGCTCTGTCAGCCGGCAGACTTCCGAGACAGATCAGCCGGCAAACTCCCGAGCTGAAACAGATCAGCTCTATCAACCGGCAGACTCCCGAGCCGAGGCAAATCAACTCTGCCAACAAACAGGCCCCGAGGAGCTGGAACAAGCAAGCTCTCTCATTGAGTAGATCCCTGAGCTAAGCAAAACAGCTCGGCAGTTTGGGAAAGCTTACTTCCTTTTCAACAAGGACCCCGCAGAAGCTTCCTTCCCTTAAATGCTTAAAAGGTTCGTACATACGAGGTTGTTAAGGGATGAAAAGGACCCTGCCCACGACAACAACCAGAGGACGCCTCATACCATAACAAGAAAGATGTCTTTCTCTAACGGTCTGACAAGAGCACCTCGCCTTGCCATCTGTCATTCTCATAGCGCTCTCAGTTCATCAAGTGTCTCCTTGTCAGGGAGAAAGAGCGATCGTAGAGGGGGCAAAGTGGAGAAAAAGATTCCTCTCCATAGCTATAAGAGAAGAGGAAAGGCACGGATATAGGGGTTGGAACATCTTTTTCCTTACTTTACTTTCCTTTTCTACATTTTTCTAAGTCTTCTTCTTCCTCCACTTGTAAGCTCTGACTTAGGCATGGGAGGACCGTTAGCCGGGAAATCGACGGCTATCTGACCTAGTGTTAACTTTGGTAGGATAGGAGAACCGGAGAAGACCATCTTCTACTGCTACAGCTTGGAGAAAAAA
>JBAMHZ010116247.1:0-16075 GCA_037177395.1 Alpinia galanga | reverse complement strand
TTTAATAGTTTCGGTGGCTAGCTACCCCGAATCTCATTAGGTAAATTGGTACTATGCCGGGCCCAAGCAAGATGATTATTTATTTTCAAGTATAAGTATATACAAGTCTTTCCAAAGAATCACTAATCGGGTACAAGCAAGCTTTTACTCAAGTTAGTAGCTCCTTGATTAGTACAAGGATTAAGTCATGTAGCATGTCATTTCATATGAGTATCTTGATAGCATGTCCTCATCATGACTAAATGTTTTGTGAGATTAGATATACTTACTAAGCGGCATCGCTTATAGTTGCATTCCTTATACTGCAGATACAGGTAAAGGAAGGCTCGACTAGCGGGGGCAGCGGATGCTTGGATGTGTGTGGCGGCGGAACAGCGGATTAGGATCATTTAGTTTAATTACTTCATTAAGTTCGCATTTGTAATAAAGTTTAGTTTCATATGTTGGTACTTGAAGGAAATCTTTATTTAATGTTGCGTTTAATTATATGGCTAAGTGTTAGTCCCTTTGTAAGTATCGACTTACTCACAGTCGAGTAAGTATTTAGTAGTAAGCTAAGGTAGCACCCCTCTTTCCGCCTAGTAGCTAGGGGGGGGGGTCGCTTACACTGCCACCACAGGGAGAATGTCAAGCTGCGACCGGGTCTGAATGAAGCCTCGGTCGGCCGATCTGAATAAGAGAGAAAATGGCTCGAGGGTTTACGAATTGCCCCAGACACACTTCGCCATAACTTCCAAAGTATGATCTACCTTAAACCTTACTCCTTCCATCCGCCACCATAGGGGGAATGTCAAGCTGCGACCATGTTCGAGGGAAGCCTCGGGCGGCCAAGCTGAATAAGAGAGAAAATGGCTCGGAGGCTTATGAATCACCCTGGCCACACTTTGCCATAACTTCCAAAGTGTGATCTACCTTAAACCCTACTCCTCTCATCCGTCACTATAGGGAGAATGTCAAGCTATGACCAGGTCCGAGAGAAGCCTCAAGTGGCTGAGCGAAATAAGAGAGAAAACAACTCAGGGGCTTACGAATTGCCCTGGCCAAACTTCGTCATAACTTCTGAAGTGTGTTCTACCTTAAACCTCACTCCTCCCATCTGCCACCACAGGAGAAATGTCAAGCTGGGACTAGGTCCGAGGGAAGCCTCGGGCGACCGAGCTAAATAAGAAAGAAAATGGTTCGAGGGCTTATGAATTGCCTCGGCCAAACTTCGCCATAATTTCCAAAGTGTGTTCTACCTTAAACTCTACTCCTTCCATTCGCCACCATAGGGGGAATGTCAAGCTGCAATTGGTTCTGAGGGAAGCCTTGGGCGGCCAAGCTGAATAAGATCGAGGGCTTATGAATTATCTTGGCCAAACTTTGTCATAACTTCCAAAGTGTGTTCTACTTTAAACCCTACTCCTCCCATCCGTCACCACAGGGAGAATGTCAAGCTGCGACCGGGTCCGAGGGAAGCCTCGGGTGGCTGAACTGAATAAGAGAGAAAATATATCGGGGGCTTATAAATTGCCCTGGAGAAACTTCACCATAACTTTAAAAGTGTGATCTACCTTAAACCCTACTCCTCCTATCCATTACCATAGAGGGAATGCCAAGCTGCGACCGGGCCCGAGGGAAGCCTCGGGTGGCCGAGCTGAATAAGAGAGAAAATGGCTAGGGGGCTTACGAATTGCCCCATCCACACTTCGTCATAACTTTCAAAGTGTGTTCTACCTTAAACCCTACTCCTCCCATCCACCACCACAGGGGGAATTTCAAGCTACAACCGGGTCCGAGGGAAGCCTCTGGTGGCCGAGCTAAATAAGAGAGAAAATGGCTTGGGGGCTTACAAATTGCCCCAGTCAAACTTCGCCATAACTTCCAAAGTGTGTTCTACCTTAAACCCTACTCCTCCAATCTGCCACCATAGGGTGAATGTCAAGCTACGACCGAATCTGAGGGAAGCCTCGGGTGGCCGAGCTGAATAAGAGAGAAAAAGGCTTAGGGGCTTACGAAGTGCCCTTGCCAAACTTCTCCATAACTTCCAAAGTGTGTTCTACCTTAAACCCTACTCCTTCTATCCGCCACCATAGGAGAATGTCAAGCTACGATCGGGTTCGAGGGAAGCCTCGGGCGGCCGAGCTGAATAAGAGAGAAAATGACTCGGGGGCTTACGAATTGCCCTGGCCAAACTTTGCTATAACTTCCAAAGTATGTTCTACCTTAAACCCTACTCCTCCCATCCGCCACCATAGGGAGAATGTCAAGTTGTGACTGGGTCCGAGGGAAGTCTCAGGTGGCCGAGCTAAATAAGAGAGAAAATGGCTCGGGAGCTTACGAATTGTCCCGGCCAAACTTTACCATAACTTCCAAAATGTGATTTACCTTAAATCCTACTCCTCCCATCCGCCACCACAGGGGGAATGTCAAGCTATAACTGGGTCTAAGGGAAGCCTCGGGCGGCCGAGCTGAATAAGAGAGAAAATGGCTCAGGGGTTTACGAATTGCCCCGTCCCATGAAAGTTATATTAAACATTTCAGCTAGGTTATTACCTTTAAGGCGATAAGGTTGTTTGACTGTTAGGAAACCCTAACGATGTTTCTCCTTCCATAGCTCTCGAATCTTGCAGTTCCCTAGTGGCCTCTCCGTCTCGACCATTCTGAAGATGTATGCTTACATGGAGGAACTTGTTCGCCGTCGGGCATTGCAGAAACGAAAAAGACCCTCTGAAGCAGAAAACCTTTCTTCTCTTCCAAAATCTTCTATGATCGAGAATCATGCCTCCCAATCGCTCCATGTGCCTTCGCCTCTGGTCCTAGTAATGTCATCAGTGACATCTATCTCCTCTACTTTTACCCCTTCATCTACTACTCATCCGCCTCCTCCATCAGGTGAAGTTTCTTCTTCGCGTGCTTTTTCTCCCTTTGATTCCTCTTCCCCTTCTGTATTTTTCTTGGAGGAAAATGCACCCCTAATTGATGACCTTTTTCCGGTAGTAGTATCATCTCCAAGTATAACATTCCATCCTTCTCCTCAAACGCCGTCTGCTGTTACTCCTATCTTACTCCCTGTTTCTTCTTTAGATCACCCTTCTACCTCTCTAGGGATCAAATTTTCTGATCCTCTTGATTTGCCTCTTCATTCGGCTATAGAAACCCTTATTGATAGCTTCAAATTCATTTCTTTTGTCCCTCCTCGTCCTTCAGTGTCACCATCCTCTTCACTACCAGTTACTCCAATACATCAATCCCCATCAGCCTCCTCAATAGCCACTACTCCTTATTCCCCAGAGGATATATGCCTTTCCCCCAAAGGACTACTCAAGAGGAAAAAAAATTTCTTTAGCTTCTTTACCTCCTCTTACCTTAGCTTCGCGAGATTGTCGCATACTAAATCAAGAAGAGTTGGAACCCTGCATGGAAAGTATATACCACGCTTTGGAATTAGTAAGTTCTTTATATTTTCCTTTCGTAATTTATTCCTGGAACGTAGGAAAACCTTCTAACCCTGATTCATAACATGCAGCTGATGACCACTTATCAAGAATTGAAATGAGCTTTACATTCATACCAGAATGTTATTTTTCAACAGCAAGATCGTCTCTAGGCACAAGACAAACAAATTATGCGTTCCACTTCTAGAGAAAATACTCTTATGGAAGAATTGAAGATGTGTCGTGCTCAATTAGCTGAAATTCAAACTGAGAGGGAAACTAATAAGCAACTTATTTCAGATTTAAAATGCTAATTAGCCAAGGAAGTTTGTTGTAACTCTGCTCTAGAACAAGAGAGAATTTGAGCTGAATCTCAAACAGCCCATAATAAAAATTATCTTTAGTGGACACGATGGGAAGCAGTGCACTGTATGGAGAATACAATGTCTGTCAGAAATGTATTAATTTCTACTAGCCAGGACCTTCTTGCCATGTTCAGCATTATAGAGGAAGAATACCAAAATTATACTCGCAACACCAATATCCTAGCCGAAGGCTTCTGTGGGATTTCTTCCAAATACCGTTGTCTCCGAGAGGATTTTATGAAATTATTCCTTTTGTTCTTTAGATATAAATACGGTGGAAAATATCTAGTGCTCTTTGTAATTGCAAAGTACTTTTAAAACTTAAAAGGAAATTTTATAAAATGGTTATTAGACTATTATACTGAGTTAATGTTAGACTATAGAGTGAATACACGAGCAAAATATGAGAATGACAGAGATGAATACGTTAAAGTGGATGTACGGAGATGGACAAAATAATAAATGAGAACATTAGAAGAAAAAAATTTAAGATTGCATATATTGAGAAAAAATTTTAAGAAATGTATTTATGAAGGAATTATTATAGGCAACCAATAAATATCCCAGTTAGGCAACACGAAACCATGAGAAGTACACATATTAATTAAGGAAGAGAGAAATTAAAGAAGATTTAGTTAGCAATAATAGAATAAGAATAAAAATTATTAAAATATAAATGAGGATATAATAGGATATCAAATCCAATGACATAAGAGGATCTATAAAATTGACCCACTTAGTGGGATAAAGGCACGTTGTTGCTATTATTGTTCCTCTAGATACCGTGGAAGTTAAATTTGTCATCTAATAAGAAAGTCAAGTTCTACAAACAGAACTTTTGTCTACTAATTCAGAGAATTTTTTACTAATTTACCTTTCCAACTAGAGAATTTTTTATCAATGCACGTATAAGAGTACTGTTAGAAGAGGTATGACTTTGGAGAATGGAGAATAATCTCTCAGCGATATTGGGTTTGCTGTGGGGACAACCTGTGTTTGACATTGTGTGACATTAACTGTAAGGAATCAGAAACTGTTAACAAAGAACACACTGCAAACACTTGATTTTGTAGCTACATTACTGTAGCGGAAAGGAAGTAGAAGCATCTGCTACAGTTGCTGGAGGAAGAAAGAATGCAACAACGTATGAAGTCCACCACCCTTGTCAAGCCAACCTATGAAGTCCATGCCTCACTTTTTCTATATACTCAAATCGAAGTCCCACATTAGTCTCCATAATTGAAAGGAGCTCTGCATTAAGCATGAATTTAGGAATCATGTCGGCCCTTAAACTAATACAGGCTGCAGTTTTGGCTAAGCATTCAAGTTCTGGAAGAGCTCTGGGAGATGGGCATTCGTCAACTTGGTACGGCGTGTAATCTCGCGCTTTTTCTTTGGCTTAGGCTTCGAGGTGATGCCGTGAACTTCTGCCATGGCTCGCCTCTTGGCAGTGTTGGTAGCTGGCTTCATGCCATTCTTGTGAAGCTCCTTTTCAATGTCAACCATGTCCCTTGGCAACTCTATCCCCCGGAAAAGCTGCTTTAATTCATCGTCCACCTTTATGATTACCTTTGGATCATTCGGGTAAACAATATCTTCCTGAGAGTCCATGTTGGACAATAACCAGACTTGACCAGCTGCCTTTAGAGCCTACAAGTGCATAAATGATATGGATTTATCACTGTAACAAAAGTAGAAAGAAAATAATCTCTCACGATTAATTTGCTATAAAAAAACATAGCAAGGAGCTGAAGTCCCTCCAGAGCATGCAATTCACCTTTTAGTTGTAAGTTAGTCAAAAGTAAAGTAGTTCTAAATATACGGAGATTGATTAATTGATAAATTTGATCAAGTAAGTAGATTCCAGTAAGCTACCTACCTGCAAGTCTTCCAGAACAGATGGATATGCATCTTTGACCTCCACGACTGGGAGTCCCTCTGGGTATTTCCTTATCAGTGAAAGAAGTTGGTCCTTCCCTTTCAGATCATGCTTGGACTGTATAAGATTCAAAAATATTATTTTGGCATTGCTCACAAAGTCGTGCAAAGCAAAAACAACAACATCCAAGGGTTCCAATAAAAATCCTAGATGACAACCATTAACTCTCAACGGTAAGGCACACAATCAACAAACAAATGTTTGAGATCCGCTACATGAATCTTTTGTTCACCATTTTTAAATGTCTGTCATTTTAATCTATCATTTTACCATCTCTTGAATTATACTATCTATTGAAGCTATACTACCTATTGAGGTTACACTTAACTTTGTGTTATTTCTATAGTTTTAAAAAGCGACCCTTTTAAAAAGAGGTCAATTTGCCCAGGTGGTTTTACCAAGAGGTCAATTTTCCCAGTGGCTAGTTAGCCATTATTAGGTGGCCCTTTTAAAAAGCAGCCCAACCATCCACCTAGACAGTCTAGACAGGTTTGAGGAATTTTTTTTATAAGTTGCAAGTTCATCAGACATTAGTTATCTATATTCTAATATTATATAGTATTAGACTAATTATAAACTAGCTATATATTTTCTTACAATTTTTATAATTTTTTAATATGAAATATTTCATTGTTGTTATGAGTTTAGAGCTTATTTATCAATTATAATTTGTTTATTTGTGATTGTATCATTACTTTGATTGATTGAGGATACAATTATTATATATATCCACTAATATTAGTCATTCATAATTTAATTTACTTCTTTTTCTCTATTTTAATATTGTTTAAATATTAAGCATCTAAGCTCTCACCTAATGCCTAGGCACTAGGGTGTGGGCTGACCGCTTGGAACTATGCCTTTCAATATCTTGGTTATTTCCCAACTGCTAACACTTGCTCAGATAATATAATTGGTTGAAATGTAATCTTATAAAATTTACTTTTAACCTAAGATGGGCCACGATTATAATAAAAAGTTAATCCACTGATACAAATACTGACTTGAGCACATCCATCTAGCATATTTCCTATGAAGAGATAATTGTTTATTCCAGTTTGCCATTGAACATGACCACTGATACAACATATTGACTCGGGCACATCCGTCTAGCTTATTTCCTATAAAGATATAATAGTTTGTCTATATCCAGTTTGCCATTGAACACGACCCTATTGTACCACCACTTGAATCCCAGGTTAATATGACTTCCGTGCAGCCATAAAGTCTAGTCTTCATGGCCTTATAAAACTATATTAAGATGAACATCACTATAACAATCAGGTATACATAGATAGAATCTTTTGTATTGCATCTGTGTCCATACACTAACAAACCTACTGAGTTGGCATAAATACCAGAACAAATAATTGGAAGAAACCTAATTTAGTAACCAAACAATATGTGAAGAGATATAAATAATGTAGACAAAGCAAATCATGTAGAAGATTTGATAACGCTTCTTCTCTTCATAACAAATTTTACCTTGTAAGAGAAGCGCTTCCCATCATAGTTTACTTTTGTGTTATTCTTTAAGCTATCAAACAACGCCTTATTGGAATTTACATCAACATAGCATGCTTCATTTATCTCTTCTGGTGTAAAAGATTGTCTAGTCTGCAAAAGTAGAAAGAGAGGAATTAATAGAAACATAGGTTGAAATAGGCACCTCTAGTTTATTTTTTTAATAGCATAATTTATTATGTGGTTGGTGCACATAATGAATAATACAAGCATAATCCAACAATAAAGTATCTGTTTACTCTGACATTAAAACCTTAAGAACAAGAGATCTCGATGATATGTTTAATAGCCATTTCTTAACATGGTCAAGCAAATTACCTATTATCTAATAGTCATTTCTCAACATCGACATTTCATAGCTAATATTGTGTCACCAAATCAAATAGTTAATCAAACATAATAAATATCATCAATCTATATGTTATAAAAATCTGTTTGGCAAATTTGGGCTGAACTTTTCACATCTAGATAAACTACCTGAAAAACTACCACTACATTGCTGGAACCCATTGCTTAGGCACATCGAGAAACTGGGGCGTCAGGATCTTCATGGTAGATAATATACTCAGAGGACTAAGGTTATTTGATTCAAGAAACAATTTTTGAAAATCATATTATACTTATGGACCAGGCCTTCCACCAATGCCTCTCTGACTGTCATAGCTACTTAGGGACACAGTAACACTCTATCTTGATTCCTCAGCTAACATTGTATTCTTTCAAACGATTGCATATTACAATAATTGCAGAAAAGGTCATACCTCAAAGAGCAAATCAATAACACGTTTAAGTTGTGCTCCAACAGGAGACTTTCTAATCGCATTAATGTGTTGCAGCCTTTCAGTATCATTTGAGAATTTAATGGGTGCAGATACTTTTGAAGGAGCAGATGAATTGCTACTAGGTGCTGCTTTGTGTGATTTAGAAGTCTTCGAAGATGGACGGGATGATATAGCTGTGAGAGTTGACTGGCACCTCTCCTGCTGCTGCTTAAACCTATTAAGGCTTTCTTGCAGTGACATCTGGAAAATGGCCAATATCATGAGTTAAAGAATAACTCAATATAAGAACATGAATACCCAATTTATGAACAAATTTATCATAATATCAGTATCTATCAGAACAATCGATGAGTTTTCAGAAGAAACAATACATTCAGATCATATAAAGTTGTGCTAAAATGACTGCTCATCATAATGCTAGTTTAAGAATGGCTGAACAACGAGAAGCAAATACTAGGAGAACAATACAATAAAATCTAGAGATGCCATCTGTGGAAGTTCTAGGAGGAAGAAACACCAATATTTATCTCAAAACCCAATCAACAATAGAGTTCTCAAGTATTAAGAGATCATGTTCAATTACTTTGCAGCAGGATGTAGGTATGTGCATGCATTTCGGACAAATAAATTAGTACTGCAATAGCAAGAACATTATATAACAACTAATAAAGAGCATAGCTTTGGCTAGTAGTACTAACAACTAGTGAAGATTAGAAAATGTTGACAAACAGAACCTGTCCATCAGGTCCAGCAATTTCGGTATCAATAGCATCACGAGTTGTCCCGCTGATTGGGCTAACAATTGTTCTTTCCTCCCCTACTAATGCATTCAGTATGCTGCTTTTCCCAACATTTGGTCTACCAACAATAGCAATAGAAGGAATATAGTTTTTTTCTCCTTCAACGTTATCTAAAGTCTGAAAAAAGAGTTCTAATAGCATCCCATCAGTAGAACATTACTATAATAGGGAAGAAAAGTGGACAATATCTTAGTATTGCCTTTAGACTAGAGATTATTCGTACCTCAGTTGCTTTCAGTTCTGAGCAGACAAGATCAAGGAGTTCCCCAGTTCCAGTGCCAGAAATAGCCGATATGGGTATAGGGGAAAACCTAGCAGTTAAAAAGGATTCAGATATTAAAAATGAAATTTTTCTTTGTTTTCACAAGTAAAGAGAAAGGTATGCAAAGATTGTAAAAAGGAATCATAATTTATCATGTAATACCCACATGCAGCATATTATTAAAACAAAGATTGGCATAGGCAAAGAACATCTTACCCTAAGGACCAAAATTCTGATGCTTGCATCAGCCCCTTGCGTGGAGATTCACATTTATTTACAGCAAGGATAATGCACTTATTTGAGTAATGCTTTCGTAACCAGTCTGCAATTTCCATATCAGAAGCCACAAGGCCAGCCTGTTTATTATAAGAAAAAGAAGTTAGAAAATGTCATTTTTCTATATAATTTTCCATTAATTATTTTAGTAGCATTTATAGTTTAACTTTCTGAATATTAGACCAAGTTGCTAGTCAAAATCCTGAACAACCAAGGAAATGTCATTATACTAGCCAATAAAGGCACAAAAATGCCAGACAAGTGAAGTAGAATGGCAGGTGCCCAGATAATAATGAAGAATATGCATGATGAGGACATTATTTCAATTTTCTTTCCTATTAGATGGAATAAGAAGAGGAAGCTCAGAGAAGATATGATGGTTAATGAGAATGTGGCAAGGAAGAATGGAGCAGAAAACTACTCCATTATACTTCTATATCAGGAATAACACAGATTAAGCAAAGAAAACTTAACGATGACTTTTTTGCACATCAGTTTGTTAAAAAAAAAAGTTATTGAGGAAATGAAATCCTCAAAAGAAGTAATGAAAATATGTACTGAACACTGGTGTACCTGGCCATCTACAAGAAATATAATAACAGACGATTCCTCCACAGCAGCAGTGGCTTGTCTCTCAATCATGGATGGCATCCGAGCAACAGCTGCTTCCCTTACTGTAAGAGGAATCCCATCCATACCAATTGTTGTACTAATTGCAAGCTCTTCCATCACATCAGCCTGTGACCTAGAAAAGGTCATAATGCCCCCAGTATCTACTACCATAAACTCCCGATCACCCCAGAAGGATCTTCCATACAATCTATCTCTAGTAACTCCCGGTTCATCAACAACAATTGCCCTGTTCCCCTATAAAAATTCATAAATAACAACTTCAGTATAGTAATATCCCCAAAAGAAACCAGCTAATTAACCCTATGATAGACTAAACTCAATACAATTATCAATTACCCCCACAAGCCTATTGAACAATGCTGATTTACCAACATTTGGCCTTCCAACAATGGTGACTTTTGGAAGAAGATGGTCTGGAATCTGAAGGGATGAATTGGAGAATATTAGATAATTGACTAAACATGCCTTTAAGCATGAAAATGTCAAAATAACGTAAAAGGAATGACAAGTTCAAGACCACAAAGAAAAGAAAAAGTGATGCTTTGGCAAACATGAAGAAACATATCACGTCTAAGACTAAAATAAAGAATGAGATGTAGTTCTCAGACAACTCCCACCTTAGTGTCTGTAACTTGCTCAAATCTAAGAAAAGGTAGCCTGCAAATTCTTAACAAAAAATTGGCATGTCAAGAAGTAATATATCTATAGTGTCAATCTGTTGTTGGCCTTTTGATGTGTTAGAATATAAAGAATATGTCATGTATATTATAGTGTCGCATGGTTTGCTAGCTATTAGTAATAGTGTTGGGGTGGTCATATCTATGAATGTAATAACTCTAATTCTATATCAAATATTTTTTATTCGATTCCTTTCAACTTGGTAACAAATCACAATTTCTCCTCCCTATTATAAAACACACACCCCGTGAGATTGCCATGCTGGATCAACTAATTGAAGGAATCTTTCGCACCAACATGCAAATCCCTTTACGCTAATAGTACCATTCATGTCTGCTCCTATCTCCTCTCCAAGTCAAGGCGCTTTTGCCCTTCAAGTTCAAGGCATCTGTAGAAGACAGTTGCCATGATATCCTTTTCCTATAGTTGAGGTGGGTTTGCTTGTTGGTATCTTGCTTGCTATCTCTCACAACTAACATGCAGGGCAAACCTACTAGCAACGGAAAAAAAAAAACATAAGCCCAAGCCTAAACTTAACAAATGTCACTCAATACAACAACAACAACCAAGTTTTATCCCACTAAGTAGAATCAGCTATATAAATCCTCCTATGTCATTGGGTTTTATCCCCTATTATACCATTATATATATTTAAATAAATTTTATTTTATTTTATCGTTGCTAACCAAGTCTTCTTTAGTCTTTTTTTTTTCGTTTGATTTGTATATTTGTAATAGTTTCACATCGCCTAACTGGAAGATTTATCGATATGTGCAATCTGTATCATCTTAAATGTGTCTCCTAAAATTTTTCCTCAATATGTGCAATCCTAACTTTCGCTTTAATATTCTTATTTCTTATTTTATCCATCCTCGTATGTCCACATATCTTTCTTAACATCCTCATCTTTGTAACTCTCATTTTTTGATTATGTGCTTGAGTCATAGAACAAATCTCACTCAATCAAATACATAATTTCAATAGAAGCAAGAAATGCAAATTACTAAAACAGATTAAAAAAAACTTAAGAAAGAGGCAAAAGTTGCTGAAAACGAGCATTTTATGTATAAATTGTTGTAGGAAAATCCTTTGATAAAGCTGAGACACACCTCTACAAGTGGATATCTTTGTTACTGCCAAAAGATTGTCAAATACATTTTCAAACATCGAAATTCATAGTTGTAAAGTTGTCTTCCATGACTTTATTTTCTTGGGGACATCAATTATGAAGTTTATCAATCTATTATCCAATGACAAATAGCATAGGCTATAGCACGCAGATCATAAACCAATATCTTTAAGGTCATAGGTTACAGAACCATACTGACATGTTTGCTAATTTTGTTCTTTATCCTTTGCTTCTCAGTTGAATGCCTTCTCTCACTGACCTCATCCTCTAGAATCATTAAGTGTATCAAGTTAGAAACTAAAAGTTAAATTCTTTTAAATAAAAGCACAAACAGCATGGAAGCATCTAGATCAAGCAATTAGATACATGAATACGACCAGCAATAAATAAATATTATGAGCAACCACATAACTTGCTTAACTTATAGCATCTCAGATGCTAGATAAGATTTGGCATTAGTTTCATAATTAGTTGCAAACTCTTCTGTCTAATAATCTGAAATAGAATGCTAAGAGCCTATGGAATTAACAAGGTATCATGTGCATAAATGCACCTATTATCTACATCCATTATTCATTTAAAATTGTTAATTTATCAATATTCGCTTCTCAGAACATGCAATGCAGTCTAAAAGCAACTACATAGCTAACATACACCATCAACACCATAAGAAGTATCGATCTATTGGTTATTCCTCAACAAAAAACTAATAGTTAAGTTTACTAGACCATGTACAACTAATTCAAATTAATGCTCCTATATGTTGTTTCCATTTTGCCGCTTATTAATTCTTATCCACTTTGCTCACCAATTTTAATGAAACTATATTGCATTCATCTCTAACCATCTTATTTTCAAAAATATATTTGATAATTTTTCTTATAATAAACCGCAAAAGTGGCATGTTAGAAAATTAACAGTTATTGTAAAGACAAATGGGGAAGAAAACACAAAGAGCAACCTTAAACATTGTATATCCACAATGTGATAAAGAGGTTGATAAAATACACTCAGGATGTTACTTCTCATAGGTGAAGACATCCCAACAGTACGAGTTTTCAGAGAAGAGATAAATCTATACATGCATATTCTTACACTCCCCTCCACATGCGAGTGGACACCTGAGATAATGGAATTTGACTGACCCAAACTAATCACAGGAACTGACGGATGAAATATTACTAGCATGAGAAAGATTCAAACACAAGAATTTCTACTCTTGTATCAAGTTATATATTGATTGGTTGACCACTTATCTCGAAAGCTTAAGTTACTAGGAAAATAAATACAATGCTATGCATTCATATCACTAACGTAGGAATGATATACCTCTCGTGTGCTGTTGGTGCATTGTTGCGAAAGTAAAAAACTAACAGCATAGCTCCCAAAAATGCATGAAACTAATACGTAGTTCATTCTTTCAAGTTCGAAAATCATTAACGAAGAAGTATTCTCAAATATTATGTCTGAAAATCAGTTTAAAACGGGAGCTTTCTTAAATAAGAACAAGAAAGGTTCAGTTTTGGAGGAAAAAAAATATATAAGAGAAGGAACCGATACCCAAATCCAGTTCGCGAGACAACGATAGAGAGTACTCTCTGACAGCATCAATCGCCTCTTCCTCCATCGACTCGAGGCTAAAAGAGGAGAGATCGTCGGGCCCGCCTCCCTCGTCTACTTCAGAATCTTCCTTCTCCACCCACTCTTCGAGTTCGCCTTCATCAACATCCACGCCACCAAGCCTCCGTGGGAAAGCGCGTCGAAGGGCGATTTTACCACGAATGAGGGTCGACGGCGAAGGGTAAGGCAAAAAGGAGCTGGAGAAGGGATCTCCACAGGGGACCATAGCGAAAAGAATTGGACGGGAGGCCGGAATAGTGGGCAGTCGTGGGAGAAGGCTGGCAAGCGATAGCGAGGCCATGGGAGGGACGAGACGAAGCAGAACAGGCTACAATGTTCTTATCCGCAGTGGGCGAAGCGAGAAGACGGGAAAAAAAGGGTTTTGGGGGCTTTTATTTTCCTCTCCAGTAATTAATAAATTTATTATAAATTGTATATGTTTTTAATAAACCAAACATGATTTTTTAAAAAAATTAAATTAATTGTAATTTAAGATAAATATATTTTTTGAAATAAGGAAATAGATCATTTTATGCTTTTTAACTTTAAAAAATCACAGTCAATGGATATTTTTTTCACATCCACCAACTTTTTATTTCTTGATGGTTCAATTATTATCCGTTAAAATTTATATAAGTAATTAAATTATGAAAAAATATATTTTATTTTTAAAATTCTCAAAAAACACACTTAATTACTGCATTATTTTGGCTTTTTATTATTTTTTTTTACATGTAACTTTTTTCTTTTTCTTTTAAATTAATTTTTTTCTCATTTGATATTATACTGATTTAAAAATCAGCATCAGAGAGATGTTGATCTCTTGAGATTAGCACCGTGTGATGCTGGTACTGGTCTCTATCACATGTGATATTGATTTTTATCAGTGTCACAGTGATGTTTGTTTTTAAATATCAGCACTACTATAGTGTTGGCTTTAAAAAATAATCATCACGATAATGTTAATGTGTGTTAATTCTATTTTTGGAGGCAATAGCTTTTAATTCAAATATCAAAACGAGGTGCAATTCTATTTTAATAGAAGCTCGTTCAGAAATGTACATTTGTTACTACGTGAAATCCATGATACCTCAGTTTCAAGTCTAAAAAATAACATTTGATGTCCATCAAGGAGTTTTAATCAAAACTTATAGATAGACCTATAGAGCTCCGATCGAATTCAATCCATGTGTTATAGGTTTCTAAAGTGTCACATATTTTATATGTGCCCAAAAATATCAACTTGAAGTCATTAACAATAGTGATCAAAAAGTTTTCAAAATTTATGACTTAAGACAATTGACACATGTGCATAACTTATCATAAAGATGTTAAAACTAGACATGAATATCATAAATACCTTTCATATCCTTTTTCATTATATGTCAACTTTTCAAAAACTTAAATCTCTCAAGTTCATCAATAAATTTTGATCAAAATTTATTAACAGTCTTAAAGAACTTCAATTGGATCTATTTCAACTCCTATGGATTTATACGGTGCTCACTATTCTAAATATACTTTTTTTAACTATTTTTTTTAAATAACATCACAACTTAATACAACAGTGCTCATAGTTTAACACACTAGCATTGGTGTGTTAAACTGTGAAGTTGTTTTTA
Source organism: Alpinia galanga (assembly GCA_037177395.1). NCBI lineage: Eukaryota > Viridiplantae > Streptophyta > Magnoliopsida > Zingiberales > Zingiberaceae > Alpinia > Alpinia galanga. Next base: position 1,029 of record JBAMHZ010116247.1, on the reverse strand, counting down.
AAAAAATAGTAAAGAAGAGTATATTTAAAATCTTAAGCACGGTAAAAATTCATAGAAGTTAAAATGAATCTGATTAGAGTTCTTTAAGATCATCAATGGGTTTTGATAAAGCTCATTGATGACTTTAAAAGATTTACAGTTTAAAAAAGTTGGCAGGTAATGGAAGATGGTAATATAGTAAAAGTGTTTATGATGTCCATGTATTATTTCGACATCCTTATAATAAATTATGTTTATATGCCAATTGTCTTAAAATTATAAATTTTAAAAATCTTCTAATCACTACTGTTAGTGACTTCGAACTGATATTTTTTTGCATCTACATATTTTATAATACTTTAGAAACCTATAGCACTTAGAATGAGTTCGAACGAAGCTATCTAGGTTAATAAATTTTGACCGAAACTTTTTGATGGATTCAAAAAGACTTTAAATGTTATTTTTTAGATTTGAAATTAGGCTATCACGGGTTTCATCTAATGACAAATGTACATCCCTGAATGAGCTTTAATTAAAAAAATTATACCTTATTTTGATATTCAAATCAAAAGTTATTACCTCATGAAACAAAGAATTGACACATATCAATACTATCAGTATATTGATTTTTTAAAACCAACACCATGATGATACTGATATTTAAAAATTAACATCACTATAATGCTGATAAAAATTAATGCCACATGTGGTACTAATTTTTATCAGTATAACACCAAATGAGAAAAAAAATAATTTAAGAGAAAAGTTAGATGTCAAGGAGAGAAAAAAAAGAAAAAATAAACGTTGGTAAAGGGTAATGTGAGCTTTCAAGAATTTTAAAAGTAAGATCTACTTTTGAGAATTTGATCGCTTTGCACCTGCCTTTTAATAAATTGCCGAAATTTATATGATCTAAATTTAAAAGACTAGTGAAAACAATATATTCTCCTTTTTTAAAATATATATATATATATATATATATATATATATATTTCTCTTTGGCAAAGAAAACCTTCCTTGGCCATATTGCAAAAACATTTTAAGAAATTA
>JBAMHZ010116138.1:0-16084 GCA_037177395.1 Alpinia galanga | reverse complement strand
TGACAGTCGACTGGTGTTTGATACCAGTCGACTGGTCAACTGTGTTCCGAGCACAGAAGCTCGTTTAGTTGATTGAAAGACTATCAGTCGACTGGTGATGAACACCAGTCGACTGGCGTCACTTAACCTTACGTGGATAGAGCCGTTAGAGCTCAACTGATATGAGCCCAATTGACTGGTGGGTAAGGTTAGTCCACTGGTGGTGGAGATTTCAGTCTTGAAGATTCTATTTAAGGAGAGCTCGATGGAGGGTTAAAGATGCTGGTTCTTGAGGAACTTGGAAGGAAAAAGTTGGTGCTTTTCAGACCTTCAAAGCCAACCAAACTACCGCAAGCTACAAGTGCTCAAGCATTCGAATTTGTAAAGTATTCTTTACTTGTATTCCATTCTTGCTTGTAATACTTGTTGTATTTCTTTATTGTAACTTGTAGATTGTTGTAAAAGGTTGATCCACCTTGGTTTGAGCCAAAAAGAGGCAAAGCTAGTAAAACTTTGACTTGTGGTGCGATTCACCTTATGAATCGCCGTGGAGTAGGAGCTAGGGCTCTGAACCACGTTATATCTTCGTGTTGTGATTGTGTTCTATCATTTCTATTACTATTCCGCTGCATACTAACAAGATTTGTAGACGAACGCAATTGCACCAAGCGAACGACGACGAATTGGGGTCGAACGCTATTCACCCCCCTCTAGCGACGATTATTTTTCTAACATTTTGCTCAAGTGATTCTCTAAACTTAGTTTCTTCTCCACTTGTTGATATTGAAAAAATATGTTGTCACTCGATCATTCAACTCACTAAGGTTAGCTCTTTAAAGAACTTAAAAGTGAGGCAAGTACCCATTATCGTTGACAAATGGAAATTTTTCAAGGGCATGGGGTAAAAATTAGGATAAAAAATAGGGATTGAAAGGGGAAAAATGCACTTAGTAGAATGATAAACTTGAATTAAGTGCTGAAAAGAATATATTAGAATTGAATATGGGCAGGTCCTAGAATTGAATCTTGACAGAACTTAAGAAAAATGTGGAGCTGAAAGACAAAATATACTTGAAATAAGTGTAAAAAGAAAATTTGTTAGAATTTAATTGAGGCAGACACGTAATTTATTCTAGACAAAATTTAAAGAAATGTAAAATTGAAATATAAAGGTACTTTATAAGTGTTGAAAGGAATTTTTTTAAAATTTAATCTAGGTAGGTGGTGCCAAATTTAATCTTGACAAAACTTAAAGGAAATGCAGAATTAAAATTTAAGGATAAATTAAGTGTTGAAAAGAAATTTGTTAGAATTTAATTTAGGCAGATGATGCCAAAGTTTAATTTTGACAAAACTTAAAGAAAATACAGAATTAAAAGATAAAGATAAAATAAATACTGAAAGGAAATTTGTCAGAATTTAGACAGGTGCCAAAATTTAATCTAGGCAAAACTTGAAAGAAATGTGAAATTGAGAGATACAAGGCTATAGAAAAAAACTTCTACCCTCTCTTTGTTTCTTTTATTTTCTTCTCTTTTTTCTTGAATTTTTTCTATTTTTTTTTCTAAATTTCAGCCTTCCCTTTTTTTTCCTTGCTCTTTTTTTTTCTCTAAAAAATTACAATATTTTTTCTCTTTTCTCTTTTTTTTTTTTATAGCAACAAGACAAATAAGACCTACTAAGATAGAATAATAAGAAAAAAAAAATCAAAGATGAACAAAATAGATGAAAAGTATAGTAAAGATTCAAGTATAAAAATAAAAGATAACCAAATCGATTTAGAAAGAACATACGCTCTGATACCAATTGATATGAACTCGTTGAGAAGGAAGCCTCATGAACCCATAGCAAATTGAAGAAAGAAACAAGGAAAAATCTAAATCAATAAGATGGATGAAAGGAATCTTGACCTAATACTTAGAAGTCACGAATCTTAGTAGAAGATGGAAGATTCTACAACCTTAGAATTTACGTCGATAAGTTTTTGAATGCCACAAATGATTGTCTTGATATGTTTTAGTTTAATGAAGAACCAACAAGTAAGAGTTTCACAATGCTATAGATTGAAAAAAATTTAAAAATTATAAGTGTGGCCGTCACTCCATTTATTTATAGCTATAGGGTGATCTAAAAATTCTAAAAGGCTAAAGGGAGTCTTATTTAGAAAAGATCTAAGTAGACTACTTAGTTAGATTGAGCTTAAGCCATCGTTACAATTCAAATAAAGATAGAAATTGGGCTTAAACATAGAATTGTCTCACTGTATAAAAATGATACTTAAGTGGCTAATTAAGTCTATCTAAAGCTTGGATTAGGTTGACTAAGCCGCATAACTTACTCTTTGTCAAATATGCTTTAATTGTAGGCCACAACTTATTCTCCATATTTGACTCCACCATGAACTATGTAGTTGAAGACATAAAAGATGACACGTGGAGTAAATCAAGAGATCAAATGCATTCATAGATGAGCAGCTTGGCAGAAGATCTCAAGACAAGGTAACTCCTTAGTGAGTTGAGAATTAAAAGAACATCTACTTAGGAGAAGGTAGATCTCAACTTAGGTAGAATTGACTTCGATACTAGTCATAGTTGACTGTGGTTAAGTTGACTAATTAGTCGATTTTAGTGCTTAAGCCAATGAATAGAATATTTCTGTGCAAGGTTGCGGTTGGTGTTAATTGACTAATGAGACAAGTCAATCGATTGATGGTGACTAAATTGACTAGGTTGTTGATTCAAATTGATTAACCAATTATTAGAATGTTTTTAGTGGTTATGGCAAAGTCGATGGGACCGATGAACAAATCCAGTCAATTGCCATTACAATAGAAAAGTTGGAGAGAGCGATTGATGAGAAAAATATTGCGCGATAACAATTGGATGGTTCAATGACTATGGTGCATTAGTTGACTTATACGACATTCCATAACAAATAGTCAAGAACAAAATGTAGTTGAATGAAGGTTTATAAAAGGGGATCTTGAAGGAGATTTAAAGATTAATGTTCCCAAACATAAAGGCAAATATTCTGAGCCTAATCATAGACTTCTCCTTCCTACTGTTGTGCTCTCAATTGTAATCATAAGAGCTTGTAATAGTTTTCTTCATCTATGGAAGTTACTTAAGAAGAAAGCATAATGAGCATTTAGTAGTCACCTATTAAAGGATCGTAGGCTGTGAAATAGGAATGAATGTTCCAAACATGTTAAATTGAATTGTTAGTGTGTATTCTTTTATATTTTTATTACCGCCATGTTTTGCATTGAATGAACCTTGTTAAGCAATTAGCAAAATCTTTGAGTTGTAATTTCAAGAATATTTGCTACTAGCTCCTTTGCTACTCTGATCATCTCCCTAACTAGACCTAACAAATAGTATTAGAATGATAACGCTTTTGGAGTACTAATTGCTGACAAAGCAAATAATCAGATAGAAATTCCAAATCCCAATGTTTGAAGGGAACTTTAGCTCATGGAAGAGGAAGATGATGCTCTACTTTTTACTTGCATGACAATGGTGAATGAGGAAAGGTATGAATTTCCCCTTGTTAATGACACTAAAATATTGCATTGTCTTTGTTGATAAAGAAAGAAAGAGAAGTGCTTGATGTGGATTCAAAAGCCAACTTGGCCTCGAGAATGCTCTCTCCGATCAAGAGAAACAAAATTGGGAGATACTCAAGCACTAAAGAATTATAGGAAAAGGTGGTGATGCATGAAGGCTCTTCTAAGGCTAGATTTGCAAAAAGGGATCTCCTATAGACTCAATTGAACACCTTCATGATGAAAAAAGGAAAAATGGTGGTTGAAATGCAACTGATGATATAAGGAGATTGTGCATTAATTCATTGGCATCAAAAAAGAAATTTCAAATAGGGATCTTTTCCGCAATGTGCTCAATGCATTCATACAAACTTGAGTTTAATGGTGAATGACTACTTGCGAGGAGTCTCGATGTAAGTACACTAAATGAGTTATTTTTAGATAAAACTTTATGTGACTAGGAACCTTGAGGTCAAGAGGGAAGGAGGCTACAAGTCAAGGGACTTCACACTAATTGGGAAGAAGCAAGAGAAGAAGTCATCATCCTTAAGCTCTAATGGATTCACAATAGAGGATAGTGACGATGAAAGAAGAAAAAGGAAAAGATCCGTCCAGTTCTATTGCCAATTGGATTCACAATTGAGTAAGAACTAATGCCCTAAGCTAAAAAAAGGAAAGAAAACAAAATGATACTAATTGGAAAGATAAAGAAGAAATCCTTAAAGGCCACTTGGGACAAATCCTCTTCATCATCTGATGAAGTGTGAATTAAGTATAGGGAAAGCTTGACGTTCATGGCAATTGATGATGTGGCTTTCTCATCCTCATCCTCACTGAAGAAGAACCGAGTCAAGGGGGAGCAAAAGGATATAGCTAGGATGACTTGGTGAGGTAAGTTCCTCCTTTGAAGATGAAGTAATAGAGCTTATTAATTCTTTGAACAAATCTTTAGATAAATTTAAAAACAAGAACAACAAATTAAAAAAAGAAATTTTAATTCCTGAGAATAAACGTAGTTCCATTAATCTAGGCAATGAATTACAGGATATTAGGATTAAGGAGTTAGAAGCAGAAAATAAAACTTCAAGGAATCAAGTTCATACATTGAAGTTAGCTTTAGAAAAGTTCACTATGGCTCTGACACCTTAAAAATAATCATAGGGAACCAACATGTAAACTTTAGCAAGAATAATTTAGGGAATAAGGCAATCAGGAGAGATAAGATTTATCATAGCCTTATAGCTGGGGGACAATCCAAGACCAAAATAATTAGTAGGGAAGGAGTACTAAAGGAATATTTGGTGAACAGGTTGGACCCAACTTATATTGGGTGCTCAAGTCCCTAAACACTAATTAGAGTGTCTTGGAGAAGCTAATCATAAGGATTCCACTCAAAATCTATGTAAAATGGTCGACTTTGATACTTAATGAGGTAATGTTGCATCACATAGCAAGTAGGAATACCTAATTTTATATCTTAAACAAATTTAGGATGAACTTGATTTTTGTATTGAGGAACTTAGATACAAAATGAGATGCATAGGATGAAATCACTGATTCACTTTTTTTTTTAGTCATCTTTGATAAGCCATAGAGGTATTTGTATAGCAAGGCTTAAAATTTCAATCCGTGCCAAGGTTTCGATTCATGACGAGAATGATACGGTTTCAGTATCATATCATGTCGTGCTGATAAGTTTCAATAAATTTTAAATATAAAATATATAAATTAAAGTAAATTTTTTAACTTAAATATTAAAAAATTTGGAGACTAAATTTTTATAAGTGAGGAGAATTTTATATATAATAAATAAATAAATAAATAAAATGAATGATTAATTTAATTTAATATCTATTAAAAAATAAATAATAATAATCAAAATAATAAATAATAATAATAATAATTGTTATATAAAAGTAAATAAATAAATTTTATTATAAATTTTTGAAATATTTTTAGATTAATATGAGTTGATTAATAAAAAAAATACGATTTTGGTAATTAGAATTATAATTAATCTATTTATTATATTTAAACTATAGCTAGGAGTTGATTGATGTTATTTATGTAAGTTTTTATTAATGCCTAAGTTTTAATCTCTTCACCGCATTGACGTTGCGTGCTGGACTGCTGCGGCATGCGACATCGCGGTCGCCGACCGTGCATGCGAACTGCGACAGCACGTGGCGTTGCTGCCACTGGCCGTGCACGTGCCTGCGGTGACATGTAGCATTGTTGTTGCCGACCGTGCTCGCCACTGCGACAGCATGCTGCGTTGTTGCTATCGATCGCTCATGTGATTATGGCGGCATGCGACATTGCTGCCATCGACCATGCATGTGATTGCGGCGGCATGCGGTGCTGCTGCCGCTGGCCTCACACGAGATTGCGGCGGCACGAGGGGTTGCTGAAGTCGGTCGCACGCGCAACTGCTGCTTGCTGTCGGCCGCGCACTATTGTTGCTTGCTGCTGGCCTTACACGAGACTGTGTGTGACTGCTGTGTGTTGTGACATCGATGTAACTGGTCACACACACTTTTACTGTATGTCGTGGCACCCTGCAACCTCCACGACACTGTGGAGGTTGCAATGCCTTCACGTCCGCAACCCTGTAGATCTGGTACTAGTATCGAGCAGTGGGCAGAAAGATAAATTTTGTTTGTATCGTCTGACACGGATCGAAATTTTAAACCTTTCTTTACAGTAATGTAAATTTGGCTCAAAGATCATAGTTGATTTTTTTTTTTTTTAAAATACCATTTCATGCTTTGAAAACCTTACTTTTTTGGTTTCACACTTGCATTTCAAAACAAGGTTGTAAGAGTTGATACATAATTGAAGCTTTTTGAGCTATGTTTGTATCAAACTCAATTTGCAAAATGAATTTTCATGACAAATATTTTTTCAATGATAGAAATATATTATAAAATCTATTTGTAAAATTTTATAATTTAAGAGGTTTGTAAAATTTTTTAAATTTATTTTGGATTTTAGGATAGTAGCAGAGTTCGGAATTTAGTCAACTAGACATAGTTTAGTCAAGCAGTTGATAGTTGACTATAATTGAGATCATACATCGTCGCACCAAGTGGATGGGTGATAGTAGAGTCGGATCTATCTGAACTTCGTTACCTTGTGAGATGGTGACATTCACCTTTCTTATTCATTTAGTTCATGGCTATGGTGAACGTGGTCTCAAGGTGCCGTAGAAATGAATTTTAATTTGATTGAGTTATCATTTGTATTCCATTTGGATCTGAAATTGGGATTAGGAATAATATTTAATGATCAAATTATGAATTTTTGGGTTGATTAGTGCAATCTTTTTTTGATGCATGATGAAAGTGAAGAAGACTGCAGTGAGTGGAGGAGGTAGACTATGAAGGTGAAGGTGTGAAGGATGACATGTGGAGCTAGCCATGGATTCGGGTGCACCTGGGGGACAAGCAACTTGATGAGAGAGAGGGCCTCGAGGCAAGGTAAACTTTGGTCATTGAGCATTGACAGAACATGTATGTGGAAGAGAGTAGAACTCAACTTTGATGGACTCAATATTTAAAGTGGATGTAGTCAATGCTCCAGTCAATTAAAGGGTGTCTTTAGTTGATTGATGGTTGAGTCGACCAAGTAGTTGACATAAGTACTTAAAGTAGCAAACAAAATGTTTCTATTTGGTGTTGTGGTTGGTGTTAGTCGATTGAAGATGATTGAATTGAGCAAGAAATCAATTTAAGTTGATTAACCAAGAAGATAATGTTTTTGTCTGAGGTGATCGGACAATCAATTGGTCAGGATTAGTTGAGAAAAGTTAGAAAGAGCTGTTGATGGAAAAAAAAGTCATGTGACAATAGTGGAATGGCTCAACCACTATAGTATATCAATCAATTGATGGGGTATTCCATCAATTAATTGGCATGGGTACAACAATCGGTCAATGACAAAGTGAAGCTAGATAAAGGGGTCTTGGAGGAGATTTGAAGGCTAACATTTCCAAACATAAAGAGCAAATATTTTGAGCCAATTGTACGCTTCTTACTCTTGTGCTCCCAATTGTAATTATCCAAGAGTTTATAAGAGGTTTTTGCCATCTTCAAAAGTTATCCGAAAAGGAGAAAGCACAGTGGAAATTTAGGAGTGATTCACTAAAGGATTATATGTCATGGAGTAGAAACTAGGATTCCAAATCATTTTAAATTGAATGTTCATGTGCACATAGTTAGCTAAATGATGTAAGGTGGTGGTATTCTTCTTATCCTAGAAACTTCATTCAAATTCATTTCACTTGGACATGGAAGTGGATCCCTGACATCCATGTCAGTTTAGTAATAAGAGTCACCGCTTTCCTTTACTTTCACATGGTTAAGTGAAGTCCTGCTACACATGCTTAACTATCAGGGGTCCTGCCTAGTAAGTGCCTAGGTATTTTGGGTTAGATTGGACCACCTTAGGTTTTAACAAGCTTAATTGTTTAACTTGCAATTGTGATAAATTTGCTCTAGCTTGCAAGTGTGAAATAGCTATAACTACCATGCAACAGCTGCTAGCCAAGTTTCGGGGGAAAAAAAAATAGAGATAGCTACTGTGATGTCTTCTGCAGCATCAACAGTAGCATGAAAATCTCTTCAGATATATTCAATTGTTACCAAGCATGCATTTGTTTTGTATTCTAACTCTATGATAAGCTATGCTAGATAGATAGAACAGAATTAAATATGCCCACCTTGATATTGCACTGGTGTAACCTATTTAAACCTGTCTCTGTTTGTAATTTGATTTCCTCTAACAATGATGTCTTTGCACTTTTACTTGTGTTTTCTTAATTATCAATATTAGGACAGCATATAATTGGGAATACCTGGATCATCAGTTTAGTTGTATCTTTTTACATAGCATGTTAATTGTTAAACCTTATGCCTTTGAATGGTTAGGTTGATGCTATGCTACAAGAACTTGAAAAGGAGATTGATGATGTTGATGCAAAAATTGGTGACGGTTGGCAAATACTAGATAGGTATAATTATTTTCATAAAGTTGTTATATAATGTATTTTGTGGTTTAAGTTTAATGTTTATTCCTTAATTTTTTTCTTCTGAAATTTGACATACAAAGTCCTAAGTTTGTTCTTCCATTATCCTTTCTGCTTAAATGCGAGTAACCAATGGGCTGTTTTCTTGGTTGTTGTACCTTTAAGCATATTTTCCCAAGTGTAATTTGACATCTCATAACATACTGGGTGGCAATAAATTAGCTATACTTGATAGTGTCATAATCACATTCAATACCCTTTGACATGTTATAAAACATGTTAAGATGAATTAGTATAATGTTTGTTATCTTTTTGTAGTTTGTGTCCTTATAATATAATGTTAAAATTTCATTAGACAAAGTTTGAACTGAGGTATAGTTATATTGTTGTTTCCTCTTCTTCTTTTTTCATCTTCTTCCTCTTTTCTCCTCTAATTCTCTACTGATACCACACATCAAAATACTGACAAGGTGTGCTGATTCTATTAGAAGTTTGAGACTTTGGCATGACTCAAAATTATGAAGGTTCAGATACTTCCTTAGTTCTCACATGATGTTATTTTGGAGGTTAGATTAGTATTGCTATTATTACTAGTAATGACTCTCCTATGCCATTTCACATGGAAGATTAAACACAAGGAGTAGTACAAAAGAATAGAAATATTGCAATCGGATAGTGATGTCATTGAGTGACAAGTTAAGATCACATAATTTGTTTTATATAGTTTGAGCTCTTTGTATTTGTGAAATGACTTTCATATAAAAAGGGTAGTCCGATGTACAAAGCTTCTACCAATGTAGGATCTCAGGGAAGGGTCGAACTATATTGGATCGATTGTATGCTCCTTTACGTTGCATAGGAGTTATTTCTGCAAGTTGAACCCGTATCCATAAGGTTACACAGTAACAACTTTATCATTGCGCAAATGCTTCTTTTGAAATGACCTTCAAATACTAATGCAAAATTGAAGTGGGAAATTTATTAGAAAAAAATACACCATTAGCATGAGACTTAGATTGTCAATGTCACCTATAGTGATTTGTTCTAGTTGGGGATCAAAACTTCATCTTGGAGTGCTGCCTCGAGTGAGATTTTAAAATTGCATGGATATAGGTCTTTGGAGAAGGGGAGCCTTGGCGCAACGGTAAAGTTGCTGCTTTGTGACCCAAAGGTCAAGGGTTCAAATCTTGAAAATAGCCTCTTGCAAAAAAAAAAGCAGGGTAAGGCTGCGTACAATGGATCCTTCCTCGGGACCTCGGAACCCCGCATAGCAAGAGCTTCGTGCACCGGGCTGCCCTTTATGGATATAGGTCTTTGGAAATGTAAAGAATCTAATATTTTATAATTTGTTGGTAGAATTTTAAGGATGATAATGTTATGGTAGAGCAAGGAAAGAAGTTGGACAAAATGATTCATAATTTTTGTGTAACATGGGATTTAGTGGAAAATAAGATTATTAGTATGATTTGATCGGTTTTTAGGTAATCCAAAGGCTAAGGTGCAACTTGTAGAGAGTTGGTGGCAAGTTCATAATATTATTTGTCTAAAATATATATTCTAAAGATGACATAACAAGTTAATCCATATCCAATAGGTGTAAAGAGTTAGTGTTCGTGCAAGGAAGTTCATAATATTATTTATCCAAAGCATATATTTTAAAGACGACATAACAAGTCAATCCATGGATTGCTTACTAGATTTATTAAATTTATTCAAATATTATTTTACAAATAATATTCTAATGCCTATATAATTTGCTAAAACAATTCAAGTTTTATGTGTGTGTCTATATATGTTTTAATTTTTTTTCTATATATCTTAATAGTCAATATTGATTGAGTTATAAGTATAATTGTAAATATTGACAAAATACTAAGTTGTCAAACTTCTAAATTGATCAAAATTTAATTTTCTCTTTAGTTAAACTAAATGATAGGAATTTAATATTCTAATTAATTGTAGTAAAAGGCGACTTTATATTATTAGAAAGATTACTAAATAATTGAAATTATGGTAGCAATATAATAACACCCACTTTACGCTTTGAACACATGTCAAAGCAACTTTTGAAGGCTTTATATATGGCTTGTTCAAAATTTCTGTTGAGTAGTAAATTAATTCAAACTTATCAACCTACCAATTCGCATTATAGAAGAAACAACACGAGGCAATATTAAAATGATTTCCAATCAAAATATAAAATTTTGGTTACAATATTAAAAAAATTTTATATATGATTTATCAATAATTTCTGAAATGTAATAATCTCAATATGTGAATTCTTTATAAAATGAAAATTTAATTTAAAATAAGTTTAGCATTTTAAATAAAAAAGTAATAATTTGATATCAAGGGGAAAAATGATGATCCTAATGGCTAGATGTGATGGTTCATCCTTCATCATCATTTATCATTGATGTGATAGATGGTGACAAGATTTATCTACTCAAATAATAGAAGCTAATAGAGAGAAAATATTGTGAAATCTATATCTCATCTATGCTTTATCATGATTGGAGGCAATGCTATCTAGACAATAAAACAAGAGGGTGAGAGATTAAATGGGTAGGGTGAGGCAAGCAGATTATCTTCCTTTCTTCTTTGTTAACGTTCTACTTTACCATTGCTAAATATTAAAAGGAGGTTCTAAGCAATAGATAGTTGGGCCACTACCTGGTGTCTAAGTGGTAGGTGTTAGCGCAATCGACCTCTGGTCAAGGTTAACTAAGCTCGAGTTGAGCTTTGATATTTGAACAATATATGACTTTGCGATACTTCTCAAGGAAGATCGGATGTTTGACATTGGAGAAGTCTCAATAAGTCAAGATTGACCAAATGCTAGGCGGATGAAGTCCTGACAAATTAAGGATGATCGGATGCGATGAGTGAAGTCCTGATAGGCTAAGAGTGATCGGATTGTTATGTTTGAGAGATGTCCTAAGGCAATCGCCTTATGGAATGTACTATTTTTTGGATAAATAATAATTCACTATTTGAGTGTACATTCATTATATATTTAATTGGATCTTGAACTCATTTACTAAATGTCCGCAATATAATTCATAACATGAGCGAACTTGTGATTGGATCACAACTAGTGAACATCTCTACATGTGTAATTATGAATGTATTAAAATTTTCCGTAGTCAACGAATTGATGAGTTCAGACATCATTGATTTTGTGAGACTAATACTGATTATACTCCTTGATCTAACCAAGCAGCTGTTCCTCACTAGCTGAAGACATTGGATGACGAGAGTTAAATGTGGATGTGTTACGGTAACTAGTTCATTGGAGTGACTTGCTGCAAGATTTTATATGATTTTCTATATATATAGATATGTTTATGAATTTCTTACTGCAGCTTAAGTGCGAGTTTCCTTCGAGTTGAGGTATTCAAGTCGTCTTAATCATGGACACTTATACTTTAACATCCTAAACAAGCATCTCCTTAAAGGTGTGGCCCTGGGATGGTTGGGTACAAGTTAAAGTGCCCGAAGATGTTTGAATAGCCAATAAAGGATTCACCATTCCCTACAAGGAGATATATACCCTATGCCACTCGTCAGGATTGTTACTCAAAGTCTTTGGTCAAAGCAATACATATTAAGAGTATGATACTCTTGAACACATGACGGAGTGAGTTGAATCCGTAGGACGAGGAAGTATAACTTGGGCTAGGTGTGACGTAGTCAGCCTAGTGGGGACAGAGACACGATGCATTATAGCTGCTGAAGAAGTTCTAGAATCAACTGTTGATTTTCGGATTAATTGAGGATCATGATGTACTATTAGGTGCCACTTATGATCGTTCTATAATTAATGGTTAATTATGAATGACCAATATAAACCGGAAACCTATTGGGTTACATACACAACGAGTTGATTCAAAAGACTTAAAACGAGTTTGAGAATTGGATTCATAGATCGAGAGAAAATGAGTCTGGTTGGACCAGACAAAGGGCAAAGATGAAAAATATTTTGTCAGAATGAAAGTGTGGATGAGCCATGTCTTTTGAAGACGAGTTAAACTATCTTTGATTTAAAGATGAACTAAATTGGTTTAGTTTATTTTAAAGGGATTTAGTTATTGAACTAAACTTAAGTTAATTGGTTTGGGTTATGAGTTAATGGGTTTGGACTTGCTCCTCTAACCCGATAAGAGATCTATAAATATGGATTGGTGAAAGAAAAAATCTAATAATTTTTTTTTCTTCCTCTTCCTCTTGCCGCCCAATCTCCTTTGGCCGTCGGTGCTCTCCAAGCTCCGCTGGCCATCTGAACTTCCATCGTCGGTGTTCCATTGGAGTAGAACTCTTGCCACTGACTACAACCGCCATACAACAACTTAGAGTTGTTGAATAGCAAGCTTAAGCCTCGTACAATAGCCTTTGCGAAGGTTGCTTATCGATGATTTGCGTTATCGAGTTGCTTCGGCCATCGGACACAAATCGAGCTTTTGGATCGATTCGTCTTCCAACTTCGGCTAGTGACAAAGTGAAGATGCGACTCGTGGCTTAGAGAAGTCGCCTTGAGGATTACTCGACATGGATACCAATAGAGACGAGGTTCGAGAGCATCGTTTTGGTTGATGCCATTTCCGTTTTGCGTCAACCGTCAGGTATAACTAGAATAAATATTATTCTTATTTTATTTCTTTCGTAAAATTTTATTCTACGGTTATATCTGCACGTGTTGTATCTTGTGTGCATGGATATGTGTCCTAATAATTTAGGAAATTATTATATTTTGTCTTCCGCTGTGTATGTTTGTGAAACGTCTAAAGCACGTATCTGCGTCGGGCTCCCTAACACGGATGCTAGGCAAGAGAAGTCTTAGTAGATTGAGGTCAATCAAATACCAGGTGAAGCGAGCTTAACTTCGAGTAGGACTGAAACTAAGGTATTAATCAAGTGATATGGTACAATTGTTCGAGTGAGCAAAGAGTTTGGAACTTAACTGTTTAAGTCAACAGATCGTAATCAATTGACTGATATCACTGTTTAAGTGAACTGAAAGATTAGTACTCGATTATGAGATTTGACTAATTAGGCAATAGTCAACTGATGATAATGGGTAGTCGATTGATGGGTAGTCGATTGATACTGAGGCGGATGTAGCCGTTAGACAAGTAAATGAAAGCTCTAATAGGTTATGGAGGACTGGGTGTTAGATACGTTAATTGAAAGTCCTAACAGGTCGAGAAAGACCGGATGTTAGATAAATGTAAAAAGTCCTAATAGGTTATGGAAGACCAGATGTTAAGGGAGTGTGGAAAGTCCTAATAGGCAAGAAATGACTTGAGTTATGTAAGTATGGAATGTCCTAATAGGTAATGAAAGACTAAATATTAGGTGAGTGTGAAAGTCTAAATAAGTTGGGAAGGATCGGATGTTTGATGTTGATGAAGTCCTGATAGGTTAAGGGTAATCGAATGCCAAGTGGATGAAGTTTGATATGTTAAGGGTGACTGGATACTAGACAAGTAAAGTTTCAAGAGATCAAGAGTGACTAGGTGCTAGGTGAGAGAAGGCTTGGTAGGTTGATGTCAATAGGATATTAAGTGAAGTGATAGTTTAGACTCGGTTAGGATTGAAATTGAGATATTAGTAGATTGATAAATCGTAATCTTTGAGTTTAGGATTTTGGAGGAGTTTACAAGGGTTTTGGGTGTGATCAATTGACTTAGATTACCAGTTGATTGATGTAACTGTTCGAGCGAACAGAGAGTTTGAAACTCTACTGTTCCACTCGACAGATCGAAATAAGTCGATTGAGTGAATGAATTAGTATAACACTGTAACAATGAATAGAAAGTTCAGAACTCAACTGGATAGACATAAATCAACTGATGGTGAGTGATAGTTGACTGATGCTGAGGTGGATGGAGCCGTTAAGTTGACGGGTCAGAGTAACGTTCAAATCTATAGTGAAGCAGTCGACTAATGGTTTTAGGCAGTCAACTGATTGACATAAATCAACCTAATAACAACCTTATAAAGAGAGTTTTGAGGAGGTTTGAAGGTGTTGGATATTGAAGGTTTTAGAGGATAATGCTGCTGCATTTTTAAATCTTAGGATACATTTTAAAGCCATCATAAAGCTCTTAAAGTTAAGATTTGTATAAATTTATTTCTTTTAATTTTTTCATTAATATCATTGTATATTTGTGTCTGACTTGCATTGTTGTGTAAGAATAGAATTATAAGAGGTTTCTTCACCTCCGTAAGGTGTTTGAGAAGGAGAAAACATAGTGGTGCTTACGCTATGACTCTAGGCCATGAAGTAAGAACTAGGATTTCGAACTATATAAATTGAGGTGTCTCTATGTTTGTTATATTTTTCATGTTTATTTGTTTTGTTTCCATTGTATATAACTCTTTATAGGCAAGCACAAATGAATGACAATCAAGGTCAGACGTGATCGCTATTCACCCCCACTCTAGCGATGTCAATGATCCCAACAATTCTTCTAAATGAATATAGAGGAGTGATTTGCCCGGAGGGATTTGAAACTCCGAAAGACAAGAAGGGAAGATCTCTCGACAAGAGCAAATGAACCGAGAAATAATTTTAAAGATCCAAGGCACATGACAAGATAGTCAAGATTTTGATTAATTTTGAGCATGTAAGATACGTAAATATTGAGATGCTAAGAATTTATTGAGCAAACTTGTTAAACTTCATGAAAGCCCATCATTGGCATAATACGAGGATAAGCTCGAGAAAGAACAATCATTAGTCCAATAATGGGAAAACTTGGAATGGAGGAGGATGAAGAAACCTCTATCTTAAGGATTGAGGGGAGGATAAATCATCAATATCGGAATAAGATGAATCTTTAACATTCGGAGTCGATGAATAACCACATGTCATCCTTACTGTTGAAGAAGGTATAAAAGTTTTAATTTATAAAAATAAAGATCACATAATATACTTTAAGTGTAGGGAAAAGAGACATTATAAGAGTTGGTGCCTAAAGTTAATGAAGAAGGTTCAAGTGACACAAAGGTAAAGGACAAGCCAAAGGATGTCGGCATTTTGATAAATACAGGAGATTTGATACCTAAGGAAAACTTTAGAATATTTCATTATAGACGTATCCCACCTAAGAATTACAAGGTTGAAAATAATATAGGAAATAATTAAGGTAATCATGAAAAATCGAGAATTATGATTTTAAGGAGGAAAATCAAGTCTCGAGGTCAAAATTAAATAAATTAGAAAAGACTCTTAAAAAGATGAAAAATGTATTTAAAGGTTTGAAGAAACAAAATCTAGGGTTTTGTAGGCAAGAATCACTTAAGGACAAAAAGGATTTGGAACACAAATTTGAGTCTAAGGAGAAAATGTCAATATATCATAGAGTTTCATATAACTATGAAACTAATCCTAAGTCTAAGAATGAAGTTAAGATTACAAGGGGAGTCATTCCTAGAGTTGACTTTGATGAGACTATAATGACTAAGCCTTTTAAGAAACCTACGAGAGTTATTAGGAAGGTATTTAGGGAGATTTTCTCTAATGAATACCT
>JBAMHZ010115816.1:0-16089 GCA_037177395.1 Alpinia galanga | reverse complement strand
GTGGCCACTGACGTTGCGATTTCGACCGGCGCCTATCGCAATCGCGACGCCAGTGACTGCAATCCGGCCGGCAACTGGCCGGGGAATGGTCAGAGGTCGTGCCCGGCCATTCCCCGACCAGTCGCCAGCTGGATTGCAGCCGACGTCGGCGATGCCAAGGAACGGAGTCGTGCGGGTGGAATTGTCGCGCATGCGATGCCCAGGGGAAGATACGCAGAGTAAAATATATATATATATATATATATATATTAGGGAACAAACATAAGTAAATAAGCTTTATCAAATTGAATATTAAGTTTGTTCATTAGTGTTCAATTTATTTATTTTATTAATTTCAAAAAATGCCTTCAATTTTTTTTTTTGTATCTTAGTTTTCTTGGTTACATCCCATAATATATTTGTTATGTAATAATTTTCATAGGTGCAATACAGTGATAAAATATTTTTAAAAATAAAAATATCATCTTAGAATTAATAAGTAAATCTGGATACAATTTCACAGGAATACAACTACATAAACTTTAATAAATATGGATGGACATAATTGATAACTTTATACATATTTATCGCGTACAATTTTAGGATCAATTTCCAATGAAAATATGAAATACAAGAATCATTGTGTTAGAACAAACTCCCTATGTGAATATTATCACATTTTACCGTATAAAAATACAATATATATTTTATATTATAAAAAGTCAAAATGAAAAATAAATAAATATGCAGAAAAGAAATTAAAAAATGTCTGTAATTTTTATACAAGAATTCAATGGCGGAGACCTCGTGCCTTCGACTCTATCAAACCGCCATCGTGTAAAATCTGATGCCGAAATGCCGTGCAGGATCTAGTCGATCGACTAACCAATCGCAGTGACGATGACACTGCCAATCACATCCTCGTTTCTCCCTTTCCGACCCACAATCTTCGTCGGTCTTGTTCGTCTCGGATTGATGGGGTAATGCGGTGAGAAAGATTGCAACCACAGAGTCAAAATTGATGGCGTCAGAATTGGCTTCAACTGTTCATTCAACCATCGGGAAACCATCGAGATCCCTTGGAGTCGAGTGCAGTTGGTTTGTGGCTGGGAAAGAGGAGCAGTTCGTGCTGATCCTTTTCCCTTTGGTGATTGAATCACATCAGTCTACGGGGATTTATTTGTGCGATCAGGTTTTTGTTTGTTTTTGCGCTTTGTCTTCCGTGCATGGGTTGTGGCTACGGGGAAAGAGAGAAAACCGCACTTCGGAGTAAATCCGCCAAAGGTTAGATTTTGTTCTACATCTGCTCCCCCCTTTTCCAAGTTTTGGTTTGATTTGTTGATGCCTCTGCAAACTTGACTGAAAGGAACAGCGAGTTAAATGATTCTCTTTGATGTGTGTATTATTTTTGAAGTACTTCGCCCTCTTATTTGATGCATCTTCTCATGGTGCAGTTTTTCAGTTATGGTTTCACTAGGGTTTTCTAATTGGTATTGAAGAGATACCACTGATGGAAGCAGTTCCTCAGCCCGAGAGGTCACCGAGAAACAGTCTCTCAGGTGGGGCTGCTGATTTGGATTCGTTGGATCAGTTGCTATCTGGAGATGGTTGGTTGGAGTTTCGTGATGGCTTCCCAGCTGATTCTCCTAACTCCATGAGCCCTTTGAATTCTTTGAGTTTTTCACCTCTTTTTGAGGTCAACAATGACAGCCCTAATCCGCTGGAGAACTCTCACCAAGAAAACATTGGAAGGCTTGGAGACGAAACCCTACCTGGAGATGTCGATATATTGCATTTCGTCGACCCAAATTCCATTGGACAATGCATTCGTACGGTCCACACTGGTGAGTTAAGATCAGCAAGTCCGAGCTCAGAGCTAGGAACAAGTAGACGGATTCAAACAAGGGATTCAAATTTCTATGTGAAAGAGAAATTCCTGCAGGCCCTTGATCATATCAAGGAGACTCAGATGGATGGAGAAGTCCTAGTTCAGTTATGGGTGCCTATGAAGAGAGGCGACCGATTGGTTCTTACAACTTATAGTCAACCTTTCACACTCACCTCGAATTCTGTGAAACTAGTGAATTATAGAGAGGTCTCCACAAACTACCAGTTCTCAGCTGAAGAGAACTCTGGCGAGGCATTAGGTTTGCCTGGACGTGTGTTTATTGGAAGATTGCCCGAATGGACACCGGATGTTCGATATTTCACCAGCTATGAGTATCCACGCGTGAATTATGCTCAACTGTTTGATATACGGGGAAGTGTAGCTCTTCCTGTTTTTGATCATGGCTGTCAGTCTTGCTTGGGTGTAGTGGAACTCATCACGACAGCCCGGAAGATAAATTACACTTTTGAGCTAGAGAAGATTTGCAATGCTCTTCAGGTTAGACTTTTTTTTTTTTTGTAATTTTTAATAATCTTAAGTTTATAAATATGTTTTTTCTTCCTAATTTTGTTTCAGATGTACTGATTTCTACATCCTTGCTGTCTACTTATAATGATTTTCTGGTTATTCATTTCAAGTTAAAGTTGGTTTTAAGTGACGAAAATGTATTCGCACAAGTTATTACCTATTTCTTTCTGGTATTTCCCTAAAGGATATTGGTACTTGCAGGAAGTAGACCTTAGTTCTTCTGCAGTTGTGACTGTTCCACGGCTTACGGTGAGTCATTAGACTACAAGATAATTATGCCTCAAGAATCCTACTGATTGTAAAAGCACTTGTTTTCTCCAGGTAGTTAGTAATTCATACCAAGCTGCTTTATCTGAAATCTTAGAGGTGTTAAAAACCATTTCCGTGATGCACATGCTACCGTTAGCTCAAACATGGGTTCCATGCATTCAACAAGGTAAAAAAGGCATCCGCCATTCTGATGAAAACTACAGGAAATGTGTCTCCACTGTTGGATCTTCTTGTTACGTGAATGATCCTTCTATGATGGGTTTTTATGAGGCCTGTTCTGAACATCACTTGCTGAAGGGACAAGGAGTAGCTGGTACAGCTTTCACCACCAATCAACCATGTTTTTTGCCAGATGTTAGTGCTTTGAGTAAGACACAATATCCACTCGCTCACCATGCAAAGATATTTGGTTTAAAAAGTGCAGTCGCAATACGCCTAAGAAGTATTCTGACTGGGAGTGCTGATTTTGTGTTGGAGTTCTTTCTTCCCCCTAATTGCATACTAATTGAAGAACAGAAACTGATGCTGGACTCATTGTCAAGGACTATGCAACATGTTTGCCAAAATTTAAGGGCTGTCACAGTGAAGGAGCTGGCAGATGAGGCTACATTGCAATTAGATAATGCACTTCCTTCTGAATTTTTGTTGGATAATTCTTCTTCTGAAGGAGAACCAGGTAAACAACGTGTCACTGTGACTTCAATAGAAGCTCAGACAATGGAGGCGTCTAGTGAAATAACACTTTTGTCCATAAGTACAGAAGAATCATCAAAGGAAAAAACATGCCCTGTTTTTTATTTCAAGGATGAAGTTGAAAGATTTGATTGTGTAAATGACATAGATGAGGTTGAGGCAATATCACCTGCACAAAAGATATCTTCAAAGCTTAGGCAGCATCCAGTAGGATGGGAAAACAATGACAGGGATAATGAAGATTCTTTAAATTTTTACAGTAGCTGTTCTAATGCTACAACAACAACAGAAAAGACGCACAGAAAAGCACAAAAGACTGTTAGTTTGGAAGTTCTTCGTAAGTATTTTGCTGGTAGCCTGAAAGACGCTGCAAAGAGCATTGGAGGTATGATTCATTCTTTAGTAGAAATCCCATCTTGAATTAGATTGTCATCTACATTTCTCTTTCTTTCAAATGTTTCTTTGTTTAGTTCTTTATTTTCTCAAAAGTATTTCCCTTTTCAAATACATTAGATATTTTCTTTGTTAAAAGGTTTGTGAAGAGGTGAAACTAGGGAAGAGATGGATAACCACAAACCCTATATTCCTATGTATGAAGTGCATATCCAAAAAGTTGTCAACTTATGTGCGAGGAGCCTTTTGTTTCCTAGGCTATTGGGTGGTATCGCCTAAGATTCATATTTACCTCGTCAATAAGAAATTAATGCAGTCCAGGACTGGTGTGGGCTAATGGGTTTCATTTTTTTCATCCCCAACCAATTTTCCCTAATTCTAATGTATTTTAATGTTCATTAATTGGACAAATGCATGCCTTTGGAATGTCTACTTTAGTTATTTTGCTTTCAACTATAGCACTGCAAAAGGCTGTGTGATCCAATTACGGAATCCCAAGTGACTGATGATACTTGATGCCTATTATCTTTTCATGTTCTAGTGTGCCCTACTACTCTTAAAAGAATATGCCGACAGCATGGATTAGCTCGATGGCCTTCCCGGAAAATCAAGAAAGTAGACCACTCTTTAAGGAAACTGCAAGTCGTTATTGACTCAGTTCATGGTACTGATAAAGCCATCCAACTCAGTTCCCTGTATACAGATTTCACAACTGCGTCTGTATCAAAGAAGAATTCATTAGTAGGGTTCCAAGATAAAAATTCAATGGGAGGTTTTCCACATTCTGATCAGGACATAGATGCGACAATAAGCAATCAACATTCTTCCTCTTCTCACTCATCATCATGTAGTCAAACTTCGATTTTATGTTCATCTCCACATGGTGAAAAGCACTGTATTCAGATTGCAGATGAAGGTAACCTTGAGGAAAAGGGTAGTGACAATCAAGGGGCAAAGAGCCAGATGGACTTGCATCTTTCAACTAAAAGTACATGGTCATGTCCGAGATTTCAAAGTCATAAATCATCTGGTGAGCATTGTTCTTCTGGAAGTCTGTCACTTCCAGGTGATCCCAAAAGCAGTTGGATGGTAGTTAAAGCCGCATATGGTGCAGAAAAAGTTAGGATCCGTCTTGATCCTAGCTGGAACTTCGAAGAATTGAGAGATGAGATTTTAAGGCGGTTCAACATAGGCATTAAAAATTCAGTGAATTTCAAGTATCTTGATGATGAGTCAGAGTTGGTGCTACTGACATGTGATGCAGATCTTCAGGAGTGCATTCATATCTACAGATCTACAGATGCTCAAACTATAAAAATATCTGTGCAACCAGTTATTCCAATTTTGGCATCATCATAAGACATTTGATGGAGTTCATAATCAGGAGACCAATCGAAAGAAAAGGCTTTCCTATAGTTATTGAAGTTTTTCAAGGATAGAATGGTCTTTGTGATGGCCAATGTCCAAGAAAAAAATACAGTGGAATTTTAGGCAATAAATGAAAGGAGATGCTAAAGGTCCTAAGATGAGTGGGCATGGAACTGCTCAAAGATTACAAGGTATTAAAATTGCTTAAAACTGATAGAAACGCAAAAGGTGGAACGAATCGGGATTTGTATATTGTTTCTGCAGATTTTCTGCAATGTATGGAAAACCTGCTATAGATTGCTTGATTATGCTATTTGGTCTCTAGTGGTTGGAGTTAGAACACCAAGAAAATGTGAGGCGATCATCTTAAGAGAATTCTTTCAAACAGAATGAGATGTTTGCAAGATGGCCAGCTTTTCACTAGTACAATGGCATAAGAATGAGTTGCAGTTAGTTTTGAGAATTTTTTTTTTCACATCTTTATGGGGGCAAAACGAGTTACTAACATACACAGACCAAAGAATGAACATGGAATATACTTTTAAGACAGCAAGCTGCAAATACATTCAGTATCACATGGATCACCATCCATCCCTGTTGAAGATACAATTGGTGCGAATTCAGCATAAACCAAGACAAGAAAGTAACAAGAATGTTCTTGCATATGAAATTAATGTATCCAAGATCAACAAACTCAAAGAGCACACTGAGCGATGATATGTTCAAAGAGTGTCGAAACAGATATTACCAGCTAGTGGCAAGATTTCCAGTGTACTTCTCAGAATGAGTTGTTCACTTCCAGAGTTGCAATACTTAAAATTGAAAGAAGTTCTTGTTCCTTGCAAGAATATATTTTGTGGTGTCTAGTGTTGAACTTTCTCGATAACAAGCAATATATTACTCCTATTTTCAAACAGTTGTCTGAACAATTGTTTGGAGAAATCTACTAATTTTCTCGACCAATGGGAGCCATTATTTGGTTGCGATGAGGACTGCACATGTAGACGAATGGAAGAACGGCATTGTCATACCATTGGTGAACCTGAGTTGTCACTTGTGTCTTCTGGGGACAGGAAGGAGATGGTGAAGAGCTGGTTTCAGCCTGTATGTTTGTGGTGTTCAGTAGGCGATGGTGGCCTCTCCTCGAGCACCTTGGACTCCACCAGAATGTAGGCTACCGTGTTGGATTTCTAGTTCATTGATTTACCTTGCCGTTGGAGTGTCACGGAGGAGGTGTCTAGTACAATTCGATTTTAAAATGTCTAAGACAGACGCATGTTTGGAGAAATTGTTAGAAAAAGAGTGAAGATTGAAGGGAAATTTATCAAAGAAGGGCAACAAAAAAAAGTCATTTTGTATTTTTTGGAGTAATAAAGAATGTGTAGAAACAGAGCCCTAAATATTTCAACAACATGAAAGTTGGTTCATACTAAAAAAAACGAAGAAAAAAATAGGAAAACAAAATTGTTACAAAATATGATGTTTGCACGAAATTGGACTATTATTACAAATGAAACAATTTGGTCGGAAGGATCGTGAACACGTTTGACTGCCGAGGAAATATCATTTTTCTAGTATGTGTTTGTTTATAATCATAACAACTTTACGATTATAATTTCTGGCATTGTCTCTTTTTAAATCATTCATTTATTAACTATTTAACTATGATGACATGATTGCAAAGCAAAGATCTTTTACTTTTTTTTTAATTGATCAGTCTATAAAAATTTTACCATCAAAATAAATTAAAAAATTGTCACAATCGACGATCTAACAATTTAGTGTTTAGAAATTGCCACTTTATTTGAAAAAAAACATTATAAATAAATCACAACTAAAGATCAAATTTAAAATATTTAAGAGACTGTACACCATTGTACCATAATTTTGAAGGTAAAATCATTTTTTTTAGGCACTAAGGTATTTAAATTTTTGGCCCGATTAATTATTAGGGATGATCAATTCTACCTTATGGTCTTTTGGAGATGCCCCTTTAACAGCTGAGTTGGAAGAAGTTGGAGCTCCAATGAATCTCCACTAACTATTTGGATAAATTAAAAAAGCATTCGTAGTTTTTTTAATCGATCAGTCTGAACTCTATAGTCGTGTCATTTCTGAAAGATTGTTCAATGTCGAAATCGTACTCTATCCATTAAATAAACTCCTGCATATAGAATTATCTGTACGGATATTTTAAATATTCATTGTTAAATCATACTTTAGAGGATCAAATTATATTCTTTTATAAGATGTCTCACTATTTTACCACTACTATATACCTAGGGACAGTGGAGTCCTTTACTGCAACATAGCATAAGTCACCGCAGAAGTGATTAATTTGTGCAATATTTTGCAGTGCGATATCAAACACCTTTTGGAAAAGAACACAATTAAATACAGGACATTAAGTAACGTTTTAGAGGAGGAAAGGAGAGAGAAGAATAAATAAGAGAACTTTAAACTTTATTTAGAAATGAATGAGAAAAAAAAAGAAAGAGAGAGGAAAGAATAATTTTTATCTTTCTTTATTCATGAAAAAAAAATTTATGCCCTAAGTTTTTTTTCTTCTCTTCCCCTTGCTTCCTCTTCCATTAATAAATTTTCCCTCATCCTATCCATTATTTATTTTCCCTTCAGAAATCTTAAAGTGGAGGATAGACTCAGGTGAACATTATAATTTTTTATAGCTAATACTTGAATCAAATTTGTCGAAAAAGAATATACCCAAGTGCAATGACTCATGAATTGGAAAAAGTAATCTCAATGTGAGCCAACTCTAGTCAACGAAATAAAAGAATTCCAGGAAGAATTGGATAATCGATTTTAATAAAATCGCTGAGTTCAAAGATAAATAAATATGACTAATCAGACAGAATATCTTCAATCTCAGAATCCTCTGTTCTTGCAAATGAATCATAGTCCATCTCTGTATCATTAGATGAACTTTTACCTAAAGGTGCATACTCTCCGTAGTCAAGTTCAGACCAGTCTGGTTCTTCAGGCAAATCGCTTGATGTAGGCTTCCCTATATTTTTGCTTGCAATGTTTTTTTCATGTTGATCGTCAGGGTGGCTCTGATTCAGCGATGCAGAAGATGCATGTTTGGCAGCAGCATCACAGATACAAGTTGATGGATTTTCATGAAATTCACCTCTGCCTGATCTAACCTCCTTTGGCTCTCCCATAAATCCTCTCTGATGAGTGCGAACCTTTGACGCAAATTCATCCCAGCTCATGTTTGCTCGGTTTAGAAACAGTGAGTACAGCTTCTTAGCATTTGGTCTTATAGTCCTCTTGTGCCCAAAGTATCTCCTGGCGAATATACAAGTGATCAATCCAGCGATGCTCAACCTGACACATTAGGCAATTGTATAGAAGCAAAGTTTACCTTCTCCCAGCCAATATCCGAGCCATGTTGCCATTGTTGTTTGCCACAAAAGCATCGCTTCCATCGCATACAATAAAATCAAGGGCAGCCATACGTGATGAGAACGAAGAGAATGGTTCCAATTCCTCTTTGCTGGCTAACGTCTCTTTTGAATAAAAATTTGGAAAGAGGGTTTTCAGCGGTGCCAATGATTCATCACCACCATATATTTCACCAGAGGCCACATATATGTGAACATCATTCCCGTAGCCCAGCCCCCTCAGCATCAGTCCTACCTCTTCTGGTGTTAGTGGGCATCTTCCTTGCCTCCGCGCCTTGTCAGGATTGCTTATCTACTCACAGTTAGTAACACACTTAGTTACCGAGGAACATTCACTAAAGAATAGGAATACTGTTTTACTTACATGTAAAGTTTTCCACCTCTTGCGTATTGCACCAAGTTCTCTGATTTCCTTCTCTCCTCCACCATAGTAACACCCTGAGAAGGCAAGCATATCTGGTTCAAATCTGAAATAGAAACCAACTGAAATGTCACTGCACAAATCTCAATAATAGAAAAGGTGCCAGATTAGGTACAGGATAGAAGTTTGAAATAGGGGTTGGAATAAGTTGGATAGAGTTGGTAAGGTTGCAGACAGTCTAACTAGCACGGTTGATGCAAACAGATGCATACAATTTTCAGGGGAAAATCATAATGAATTGGATTGAGTAGGCTGATCATATCATGGGAATACATGTTTTTGACTAAATTGATCCAATTTGCAAGCAGGTACAATTCTGTTAAAATTGAACACACCCTGTGAAAACAGGAAACATACACAGACCTGGAGTCTCTCTGTGTTTGACCCTATTTAGACCTTTGGAAGGATTAATTTCATTCAGAATCATCATTAGGATCCATTCCTTCCAGGATTCATCATTCCAGGTTGTAACATTTGCAATAAGCAATTCACTCATTGAACGCACTTTTTGTTGTTTAACCTTATGGTGCTTAAAATAAAAGGGTATTTTAAAATATTAAAATACTTCCATTCATTTACCCAAGAAATCATTCCAATTCAGTCAAAATCAAACTAAAAAGGGTTGCATTTTATCTTTCTACCTTTCCTGATTTTGTTCTATTCCATTTTTGGAACCATTTGATTGCACCGAAAGTACCAACAGTGTTTTTACATGAAGAACATTAAACGCAAATACATGCTCGTTTCCTACAGCTTTCGTGAATTATTGGGGCAGGTATGGTCAGCATCAATTTCAATACAAAACAATCAGGGTCAAGCTATGCAGCTAAACAACCGAGTATTCTAGTCATAACTCTTTTATTGCTTTTTGAATCACAGAATTATCCAAACACACATACATATTCTAAACTAAATCTCTATCAAAATAAACAAAATGGAAATATGGAATTGAAGTTTTACCTTAGGTGAAGGGCAATGAAGCGATTTCCTTTTTCCTTCATTCGCTGTATCAGCTTCTCACCCATTTCTTGTATTGGATGACCAAACCTCAAGGCATGATAATTAACTCTACATCTCAGCTTCTGCATCTCTGTTTCCAACTTATTTGCAAGTCTGTAATCAAACTTTGTAAGCTGGACAACCTGCATTTTACAGACATTTTCACTGCAAGAAGACTATAAATATTAAACTAATTTTCCTTCAGAACACAACAAATGCTCATAAATTTACCATCTCTCATGCTACAAAAGTATCACTTAAAATATGATTGTTCATAGACTACCATTACCATGAGATTTTCAAATAAATGTTTATTGGAGATGGAATTACCCGAACCCAACTGATTGAGAAAAACATACGACACAAACTCATTAGATATGATATATTATACATACATACAGTCCATGACAACAGGAACATACATGTTTCTTCATAAGAACAGGTAAGACCCGGTTTTGGTAACATCTTGGAGTACACTTCCGTGGAACCCGCATAGTGTATGGAGACCTGAAATATTTCCCGACCTTTTTCGGAAGCTCTTTTATGATTTTAACATCTTTTGAGAGGAATGAGATGAACCAATCAACGTCAAAAATATCACCAAAATTGCTGTATATCAGAAAAAACAAAAGTCACAGCTTCCAGTCAATCTTGCAAGCAGTAAGTTTCATATATATCTTTCCAAGTGTCAACTGAGGGTTTTGAAGAGAACCTGGCATCCTTCCAGAAAGATCTCTGGTCCAGTTTTGGAACAACGAGTGTGGCATTCAGGATCCGAGCTGCAACAACAGCATCTATTATCTGGGACACAACAAAGTTCTGTAAATGATCTAGCGTTCCATCAAAGTAGGGCCTAGAATTCATAATTGAACTACCATTTCACTAGCTATCATTTTAATCGAGCTGATCAGCATTGTTATAAGAGTCCAAAAGGAAAGCTGATACAACTACAAAAGCAAAAACAGTGATAACGCATGCCCCAGGTATTTTTAAAACCAAAATTTCCTATGTGATATGACTTGATAATTGACATCCACGACATATCAGAAACTGGAATATAAATTATACACTAACACAATTTGACAATTAAGAGTAGCAATTTAAAGCATGCCAAAACCATATTTCTAGATATATCAAATTGAATTTTGAATTTGTACCCAAATTCATTTTCCTAATGGACCACTATCAGAATACCTTTGAAGTGCAAAATCCATGATAATTTATCTCATGATTTTGAGGGCCTGAATTGCTAACGGACTGCCATATGCCTGAGAAGTCCCATTCAAGAGGTCATTCTCTTTAGCTGTACCATCTTGATCACCCACTAAATTGCATTTTAGCATGTGCTCATTCTACTCAGTTCACCAGCCACAACAATTTGGTATCAGCTCACTCATTTTAATTAGTACTAAACAAAAAGGTCAAGTTGAGGTCAGAAAAAAAAAATATCCTAAGGGGCTCAATTCTGATGCTCCTTGTTAAAGTACTAGAAAAATCAATTTGTTTCATATTGTATGAAATGAGTAAAAGCTCTTTTATATTACTCTTTTCAAAAAATGCAGGGCATCCAATATGCCTACTATACAACAATAACAACAACTAATCCTTTGCCCTATTAATTGAGGTCTGTTATACGGATACTTCCATTTCATTGGTTTCTATCCCCTACTATATCCACATCTATATTTAAGTAAAGTTTTATCTTATTTTGTCATCACTAACCAAATCTTCTTTGATCACTCGCTTTTTCTATTAATCTATGTATTTGTCATGAAGACATTTCTATAATTCTATGATTACGAAATTAAACTTATACCTAATGTAAACCAAAGGACTTGAAGAATACTTTAATAGTATAAAATAAACATTTTGTCAATGAAATTAATTGCCTGATGCATTAATCAAATGAAATAATCATCTGCAGACCAGGTATTCCTCAACCATAATTCAAATTGCATTCATTTTTTTAATTTATGAAACATTTAACTGCTTTCTATTTTTGAAGTGTTTTCCGTTCATCTAGATGTTTTTTGTCAAAACATATCAACTTCATAAATTAGGGAGTGTTTTTGGAATGGAAAAAAAAATCAGTGGTAGGTATCAAAAGAGGTGGCTAGGATAGGCATATTTTTCTCTAAATCTAAAGGGCCTTGGTAAGGCGAACCCGATTGATGACTAGCAGTGGAAGCTTAAACAAGAAATCTCCTTGTACAGTTACAAGTGTGTTGCAGTAAAGCAAAACATTGTTCATAATGTGGATCAAGATTCATATTCTCCATCAATATCTCTTTTCTTCTACCCACGTTGACTGTGAGTTCATTGAAGAAAGCAAGATTTGATAGAAGCGATGAAGGCCACGGTATGTAGATACATATGTATGATATTTTTTATTTTGAAAAAAACTGTTACATTGACAATAATGTATAGCATCATTTGTCAAACAAATTTATGGATATACAATTATTACATACATAAAAAAAATCAACCTAAGCAATCATTCTAAACAAAACTTACATCCACCAGTTAACAATTAAATTAATCTCCTATATAATTCACAATTTTGTATGAATATTTCGTATATAGTATATAGATCTAAGAAATACACAAAACAAACAATTTATAACAATGAATTTTAATCAACAATCAAATCAAATCAATAAACTAAAATGTTTACCTATTCAGCTAAGTAATACATATAACCTGCTTTTGTTTGTCTATATCGCAAAACTGACTTAAGCTAACCAATATTAGCTTGAACCTGACATGGACTTTAAAAAGAGAGGAATTTTGCCCTACAAGATCCTCATGCAGCCATAAGTGGATGTCATGACTCATGAGGTCCCTCGCTGCATGAGCTCATGAAGTGCATAAGCAGCTACAATAGGACAAATGGATATCATCGATCTTAAAACACCCTATGTGCATCAGTCAAGTACATCCTTTAATAGATCTACAGGGGTTCACTATGTAACTATACCAGTCACAATTTATCCAACACATAACCATCATTACTATACTCCAGGATACATGAGCACAAAAAGATACCTCTTCTTTTGGAAATACACACACAAGCACAATCTAGCATCACCCTTCCCCACCCTAATAAATCTTAAAAAGTATATGCACAACTCCTTAACTCTTCATTCATAGATTCTAAACACTACCATTAAATTGGTTCCAGCAGATAATGAACAAAGTAACACTAAAGATAGGTAAATTAATCTGATCTGTAGGACATGAAGCAGGACGTACTAAATATAAACACTGCCCGGTTGTTTAGACATCCCCTGGAAATCATTTACCAGATATATTGTTAAGTAGAGCCTGATGATATTTATTGGAGTCATGTGGTTCAATCCTACACCAAGCTGATGGATCAATTCCCTTATCATGCTACATTCAGATAATCAGTATTAGAGCTAGCCTAATTATCAGTTGTGGAGCTCCAATATAAAATTACTACCCTTGACATGTAGCAATAACCAATTTTGGCTCAATATTGCCAACTAGGCCTTGATTCTAAACTTGAAGTTAGATTTGATACTTTGATTTAGTTTCACACCAGAGGTTGATGCCTCGGCCATGTCAATATACAGAACTAGGAGTGACAATATTGTGCCATTAAGGTCAATGAAAAATTATAAAATATAAATTTTAAAAATAATTTTATAAAGTGTAATATAGACTAAGCTCTCTAAAGAATTAAGCTATATGATATAAAAGTTATTAATATCTTTTTAATAAACAGCTCAATTCATGTCAACCTATTTATATAATTTGGTTATTTTGTGTCATTTTCAGATTTCTCTTCTCTATTAATTGTGTAATTTTATAAAGTGTAATATAAACTAAGCTCTCTAAAGAATTAAGCTATATTATATATAAGTTATTAATATTTTTTTAATAAACAGCTCAATTCATGTCAACCTATTTATATAATTTGGTTATTTTGTGTCACTTTCAGATTTCTCTTCTCTATTAATTGTGTTTCATACCGGGTCACACGAGGTCACATCTAATATTGCCAATCCTATATAGAACCTATAAGAGTCTGCTACCGTTAAATTTGGTTTAAACGTTTTGTCCATCTATTTCAACCACACCAAATTAATCAACAAATTTTCTTACTAAGCAGATAGGGAAGTACAAATGTTAAAGCTCAAGACTAATATATATCGGTTGTCTCATGTCTTAAGGGAGGGGATCAAAATCATTGTCAATTCCCAAATCAGTATATTGCTTAGTTGCACATAAGAATACAGCAATTCCTTGGTATTCTAAGCATTTTTAAAGAGAACACCAATCATAGAAAAGAAGGGCAATTTATCAAGTTATCCAGATACTGAACTGGTATCCACTAAGAGTGTGTACAATGAATGACTAAATAAGTGATGCCCGACCATTTTTTCTTAACCAAAAATTCTGGTGAAAAATCAGCATTCCTGTTGTCTAATTTAAAATATACTTTTTTCCAGTTTAAACAACATATATGTCTTAAAGAAGATACATGCCTTGATAGTTCCTAGGTTGTACCAGAACTAAGACCTTTTATGCAAACAAGATGTGCAGTTGATATCCATTTTCTGGAGGAATATAAACGAGAATGATTGCTGCAATTCTGTCCCAA
Organism: Alpinia galanga; assembly: GCA_037177395.1. Taxonomy (NCBI): domain Eukaryota; kingdom Viridiplantae; phylum Streptophyta; class Magnoliopsida; order Zingiberales; family Zingiberaceae; genus Alpinia; species Alpinia galanga. The sequence goes on along the minus strand of JBAMHZ010115816.1, from coordinate 1,495 downwards.
TACAAGTATGTGGAGGCTTTCTAGCAGTTATGTCCTTAAACCAACACAACAAGTTTATAAATCAAACATACTTTAAGAAAAGTGACACAAAGGGGAAGTATCGCAAAGAAATCAATTATAAATAAAAGGATATAACACACTCACTCCTGTTCTCTGTTGATTTAAACCACCACTAGTTCCGATCATCAAGTATCTATCACGATAAGTGACAGCATCCGCTGCTGTTAAATTCAAGGAGAAAACAATGCATCAATAGGAACTGTTCAAAAATCAAATAATCTAACAGATTAATAGAATTTTATTGCTAAAAGCCTAACATCTCATCAGTACATAAGTACTTGGAATACCAGCTTGGTATGTATTTTCACAAACCTGCAAACTTATTACTAGCATTGCTACACCCAACGTAGAACTTGGAAAGTTTTGATCTCCAAAGATCATTCTTGACCCTCCGTCCAACAAGCTAAGCAAAGCAATTGAGAAGAACAAAGAAAGAAAGAAAGAGATGTAAGCGGAAAATCACATTATTTCCTTTGAATATGATGGAATAACAACAATCATAAGAAGAAAGAGTATCTTGAACCGGAATACGAGAAGTTTGTGGACTGGCTACACCCAACCGAGATGATGCATCCCCATCAACTTTGGGCTACGATTAAAATGACGAGCGAGATAAGAGCCTCGGGAAGAAATGAGGAACTTTTCCCCTACTTTTTTCGAAGACAAGTAAGAGGAGAGAAAAGGGAAGAGGAACAAAAATCGAGGGTTGCGCACCGTGAGATGGGAGGGTGGATTCGAGACCCCGCGGAGTTGTCCGCCAGAGAGGGGCCGGTGGTCGAGAAGGGGCGGGGCGAGGTACGATAGGAAGGCGAGGAAGATAAGTACGACCAAGGTGGCAAAGGAAAGGATGGAGAGGGCGGAGGCCCCCAGAGTTTGGCACCCACCAGGGTGGTGGCGCCGCCTCGGTGGAGGCATCGCCCGCCGCTCTACTTCCTTCACCTCCCACCTCTCGTTCGTCCGTTCACTCTCTATCAGAAGCCGGAGCGCGATGGAGAGCTCTTCGGCGGCCGCTTCCTATCGCGGGACACGGCGGGCGGATCCACCGCCTCCCGGGAACGCTAAAAGTTAAATAACGGGTGTTATAAGCTTCATTTCTAGTATATATCGGTGTCGCTTTTGGTTTAGTATAAACTGTTGGTTCAAATGATTATTATATCAACTATTTTTTATATAAAAAAAATGTAAATGTTTTTAGTTTTCCAACTTAAACTACAAAAACGTTTTTTTTTTGACAAAATCCTTAATGCCTCTCTTAAAAAATAAAAATAAAAATAAAATAATGCCTTCTTTAAAATATATCTTTATTTTATATTCACTTTTTTATCCTCACAGATAAAGTCAGATGACTATTACAAATTTACAGGAAAGAGCAAGGGTTAATCGTCACTGCTAGATGGAAATACCAACTGAGATATTTATCCTCCACTGTGTTTAG